>WNWU01016228.1:0-23066 GCA_012654045.1 Ptyas mucosa | reverse complement strand
AGAATAGAATAGAATAGAATAGAATAGAATAGAATAGAATAGAATAGCAGAGTTGGAAGGGACCTTGAAGGTCTTCTAGTCCAACTCCCTGCTTAGGCAGGAAACCCTATACCATTTCAGACAAAACTATGACAATGAATGACATGCTGCACTACATCTCTTGGCAAGTACTTCCTTATTCTTTTCTTTTTCATCCCATGTCATCTTTTATCACAGGCTTAGGCAATAACCAGAAGTTTGGAATTGCAACTTTCATAAACCTGAGATAACATGACCAATTATCAGAGATAGTGACAGATGTAATTCAAAGCAACATCACTGGGCGAATGCCCCATTGCTTAGTCCGTACTCCTACAAAGATTAACTCTTTCCAAAGAGATAACCAAGCATTTTGAAGACATGACACTTTTAAAAAATAGTAATAAAAACACACACACACAAACACAAACTATTTCATGACTTTCCTGCTTTAATTTGAACTTATTTTCTTCATAAAAAATAATGTTTCAGGAAGATGAGATACTAAAGAGGTGCTTTGCTTTCTGAAAAATTTCAGCTTGGTCTTCTAAGTTCCTTCAGGGGTGCCGAATGATTTTGGGTGTGGTAGAAGAATTGTTGTAAAGGAACATTAAAAGAGTTATTCATCCTTGAATGGCAGACAAACCAACATCATTGGCATCCAAGTATTTTTGCAAGTCTCCAAAAATAAGTTCCTTCTTGGAATTCTCTTGAATTCCAGATCCTTCTTGACTATTGCAGAAGAGTTTATGAAAAAAAAAAAGTCACTCAGTGCATGTGATATGTTGCCACACACTTGCCTCAGTGAAGTCACAAACAGTCCCTGCAGAGTGCCACCTGTCCCTTCTGGTAATCACGGCATGGGCAGAGGCGCTGGTACTTGGTATTGCATCCAGCACAGCTGAATAACAGATGATCCTTCTGAAGGTAGCATTCCCGGACATTTTCAGCCACAGCTGGATAAAGGTGATTCATCTCAGACTCTGTGCTATCACAAATAATGTTGAGCCTAGAAAGTGAAGGAAAGACTCAGTAAGAACTTTGTCATGGTAGAGTTAGCATGGCTCTTGAGATGTCATCTCCATGGAAGCAGTATAAAAGACCATTTAACACTTTACCCAGCAATAAACACAGGGTTATTAACGCAATTTAAAGCACAGAGAATGAGAACATACAGATATGCTCTCTTTGGTGAGCATATCTGTGTGATGCATATTGTTTTAAGGGGTTATAATCTTATGTTTGTACATATCTCTTGAGGGCCAAATTGAATGTTGTTGGTAAATACACAACTGGATAGATTAAAAAAAAAAACCTCTACAGAGATTTCATTTGAACAGTGAGTTTTTACAATCAGTGTCACTGATATTTACACATATGCAAAACCAAACTGCTCTTAGCCCAGCAGAGAAAACAGTTACATAAAAGACCTAGTTTTAATTTCAATGAGGAAAATTAGGAACAGAAGAATTTCATGGAGTCAAAGGGTTAAACTCTCTTCTAACCTGGTGAAATGTCTCTCAGAAAGTACATGGTATCATTGTGTTTGTTATTTTTTTCTTGAATGTTTCTTGTTCTTTAACATAATTTGCTTTAATTGTGTGACCATATGTCCAGTTATCTCTCGATCTGTTTGTAGAACATCTCATGGCTAACCAGTAAGGAAATGACACATAAATTTAAACTGGCAGCAAAAATGTTCTTGATATAATTTATAGATGCTTAATTCACACTCCTCCAATGGTGAGTCCCTCTAGATGTGCTGGACTTCAGCTTCCATCCTATCTAGCATTCTGGATGGAAATATTTGACACTGTTGCCTGACATATTAGAAAAACCTTTGTTGGGAAAATCTAGATTAAAGTAATATGTGATAGATAATGCCAGCAACCATAAAGAGGTCAGTGTAATGAATGTTCCCCAGAATCTGTACTTTACCTCATAGTAGGTGCTTTTCAAAGTAGTAATTGATTTAAAAAATAAACATTTCCATTCATTCTATCTCTCTGAGTCTGAACAGCTTTTAGAAACAGAATCCTTCCCAATCATAATCATAATGATCTTTTCAGAATTAATTTAAAAAAACAAGGATCCATTTTTTCTTTCCTCCTGATTCCTGGGAATACTCTGGGAATCCATAACATAGAAGATGATCACAGCTGACTATACTATTAGCATCAAATTCATAATAAGCAGAAAGGGATGAATGAATGTACAAGGAGAGCAATGTTTTGAAAAACCCTTCAATATCCTATGTATTTATTACATTTATAACTCATCTTCCATTCAGGAGCTTCAGGCAGCATACAACCCTTTCCCTCCTCTTATTTTTCCTTACAGCTACAACCTAGCAGAGGGAGAGAAAGTGGTCCAAAGTCCTCCAATGAGCTTCTATGGCTGAGGGTGGTCCAGAAGCTGAAGCTGAGTCTATCTATTCTAGTCCGATATCTTAACCTCTCATCACGCTGAGTCTCTAATAGTAATACTTGGTGTTTTCTCTCTGGACTTTGGTGAAAGTTACCAAGTAATATATCCTTAGCTGACAATTTGGAGCCATCCGGTTCTTTTAAAGTACAACTTCCACAACTGTTTGTCATTGACCTGGTTGACAAGGGTTGATGGGAACTGAAGTTCAGACTATCTGAAAGGTCCCATGTTGCAGCTTCTGTTCTAGCTTTGCCTCGCTACTCACTAAATGGCCTGCCATCTCTTTAATAAACTATGATTTGAACTAGTGATTCTGAACTAGCAATTTCTCTAAAATGGTTGAATTTTAAGAAGCTAAAGGAGCTTAGCAAGTCGAATCTGAACTCCGGCTCTTATTTATCATATAAAAATGTCACTCGGACTCAAATTGCTGGCTTGGCTGCCGTGACAAAAATGATAATGCACCCATTTTAATTGTCCAGAGCTATGTATGGAGCTGGGTGGCAGATTTATGTTCTATTAAAATGTCAGTGCCTGTGTGTTCCAAATGCATGCTCACAGACAGAGGGATAAAAAGGGAAGGAGATGAGAAGAGAATAATGGTGCCTCAAAAACCCAACATCTTTTCAGCTGCCTAAAGCTATTCATGCTCAATATGCCTGGAAGGTCTGTCCAAATATATATATATATTTGTCTACTGCACTGTGTACAAAGGACACTAAACAAATGTCAGGGAGACATTGGGGGGGGCACCCCTTTTAAAGCAGGAAATGAACAGCTAAAGTCTCTGGACTATGAGAGAGGCTTGTGAGATCTACTCTGTGCTCTACTGGCTGCAAACTGTGAGTCAGATGCAGCTAGAAGTAGATATGCACATGGCTCTAAGATAGAATGAAGGGATATTATTTCTTTAAGCTGTTGCTGAAGCCAGAGAGCTATATTTGGAGTACCAGAACTGAATAGAACTTATGGTTTTTCCATAGAGAATTTATCCCTGGTTACTACAATAATTTTTCATGACATTAGAAAGGGGTTTCATTTTGTTGACATTGCCATGTTATTTTAGTACTTTTAGTAAATAACGTGGCAGCAAAAGTATAAAACCACTGAAAAATGTGCCCATTAATTCAAGACTAGCTTGAAGAGTTAAGAACTATGATGGCACAATGGTTAGAATGCAGTATTGCAGGCTAAATCTGCTGACTGCCAGCAGTTCAATCCTCACCGGCTCAAGGTTGATTCAGCCTTTCATCCTTCTGAGATAAAATGAGTACCCAGATTATTGGGGGCAATATTCTGATTCTGTAAACCACTTAGAGAGGGCTGTAAAACATCATGAAGCAGTATATAAGTCTAAGTGATGTTGCCTATCCTTAAGCTAATTGGCTCAAGAGAGCAAACAGCTTTTGAAGTAGGGCAGATATGGAGAAACATTGTTTTAGAACTGTAGCTGAACTGCAATTACTAACAGCATCAATAAGCATTTCCAACACTGAGAGAGGCTAAGAGTTGTAGTTCTGCCATATTTCAAATATTAGGGACTCCTTATTCCTGAAACAGGGACTGATATCTCCTAGTTAGCCTTCCCCAAACTTTGGCTCCCTAGATATTTTGAGACAATCAATATTGATAGTTGCAGAATTCTGGGAGTGGACATTTCAACAGATCTGAGAGGAAAAGATTGGAAAAGGACAGCATAAAATTTTGTGTAATGCTTCTTTCTTGGTATTATCAATTAAATATGGCAGAGTAATTAAAATATTAACATTTGATTCATATTCAACAGATTCCCTTCCTCTACCACCACCACCCCAACAGAATTTCTACATCTCCCTATGAAACAAAGCCATCTGCAAATTTCAGACTTAGGCATTAAAGTGCAAGTTTTGAAACAGCAATCTGAAACTGTGAAAAGCTTAACATGCCACCCTCTTCAAATTTGCCATAAGATTCCATCTGGGATACAAAACATTAATTTTTAATATAGTCTTGCCTAAATGTCAAAACTCAGTATCGGTACAGATCAATAGTGGGTTCCACTTTCTTTCGCTACTGGTTCGGAATTGCGCGTGGCACTTCTGCTCATGCACAGACCATCCATTATGACGTCTGCCCAGGTGGGTGGAGCCTCCCGCCACCGCCACTACCGGTTTGGCCAAACCAGGGCAAACTGGTAGAAACCCACCATTGGTACAGATAATGGTAATAAGCTGACCTTTACTGCTTCTCCCAAATCAACTTCCAAAGCCTGCATTGGAATTTTACATCTTTAAAGTTCCATAAAGAAGAGGAGAACTTCCTTGGTTGGGAGAATAAGGGAAGAACAAAAGAAAGCTTGCCAACTTACTGCTGGAACACTTCTTTTTTGTTCAGGAACTTGAAAAACTCAGGCTCACAGACTAAATTGTGCTGCTGACAAGTTCTGGTGCATGCTTGTCCAGTCTCAGATAGCCACACCTGCAGGGATTTGACTGGGGGCCAAGCTGGAAAATGGCTGCTGGTTACATTATGAGACCATACCAGGGCAGTTGAATTGGGCTGCAGGATGAAAGGACTGAGAGAGCTTTGCATAGTCGGGCTGCTGGACTTGTCTGGTAGAGCAGCAGTAGCACAGAAATCCTATTCGATTGGGGGAGAAAGAAGCATTTGTTACACAGACACTTCCAAAACGGTGCTGCAAATATGTCACCTGATCTGATTTTCCCTAATCTGGCGCTTTCCAGATATTTTTGGTTATAACTCCCACAATTACTAGCCAGCATATTGCCCGAGAATCATGGAAACTGTAATCCCAACACACCCAGAAGATGCCAGATTATACCAAGGGCAAAGTTGAATATCAAACCCCCCCCCGCCCCCGTAGGAGGTTAGTACCCACCCCTCTCCTGGAAGAGTGAAATATTTTGGGAAATATTAAAAAGGCAGAATATTATATTTTCCTGGATGAGAAATGGATAAGCATGTTTTGAAGCAGCTCCCACCTTCCTGCCCCCACCCTTTGTCAATGGGCCATTAAGGCCTGGGCCAGTCTATTCTACATAACAAAGATCTACCTCCTTCAGGCAGAGCCATAGTAGGAATTGCCAAAGATCCAACAAAGATAGGATTAACCCTCTACACAATAGCAGCAGAAACTCACCACAAATGACCTGGGAAACATGTGACCTGAGAAGCACATGTGACCATCAGCCAGCAAGACTAGCTAAGACCCCCACCCCCGGGGAGTCTGACAACCAATCAGGATACTCTTTCTGGGCCCCAGGAAGTTCAAAGCCAGAGAGAGCATAAAACCCAAAAACTCAATGTATCTGCCCCTTTTCTGTTCAGAAACTCAAGCCATGTGATCCTGTCCACCATTAAACCATCTTTCCAAGCAGTCTCCATGTTTCCAGTGTCTTTTTCCCCACTTGGAGCAGAACCTAGAGGATATTTCTTCCAACACCCCCCATATTCTCTTAATACTGCAACTAAATTCAGATGCCATAGTTTTAATATCATTTTCTTTTTTTCTCCACCTCTTTTTTGGTTATCAATTTGCTGGGTGCAAAATTCTGGAGTACATATAAGCTTACATATTGCTTTCTGATCTTGAACTGGCCTAATAAAAGAAATTACTCTGCAGCTGCATAGGAAAGTGTAGTCTCCCTCATTCCATTGTATGTTACAATGGATCTCTACATGAATAGAGGCTGACACAACCTCTATACCGTACAAGTTAAATACAACCTTCTTTCTCCAAAATTGAATGCATACTTACTATTAATGCATTGTTGTTCAGAGATGCAAAATAAGAAAACAGTAAGCATGGCAAGCATAGACATTTAAATACTTTCCCCATTGATTTAGTACTACTTTTTTCCCAGGTCACTCTCTCTCAGCCCAATCTACCTCACAGAGTTGTTGTCGTAGGGAAAGTAGGAGGAGGAAGGAGTGTTGTGTTATTTGTAAAAATATTAAAGGCAGGATATAAATAAATACAGAAAACACTGATTACCTGAACTCTATATTTAGCCAGAAGATGATTCTACAGGTAAATAAATATTCAGATTGTTCTAATCTTTGAGTTTGTGACTGTTGTTCTATCTACTTTCAGCAAAATGAGCTCCTCTATCCAGCTGTATAAGCATTTGAAAATTAAAATACCAAAACCAGAGAAGACTGTTTACAAAAACCTATATGCCTCCAGCTAGTAATTTCTAGTAATTGAAAAATATTTTGATAAGGAATGGAAGTTACATGCTGTAACTATTAAAGTCAAGGCAAAGTCTGGAAGACCAAGAAAAGACATATCTTTACCAGAACTATCTTGAAGCAGATCAGATCTGCAGCACAAAACCTGTAGGTCACTGCAAATAACCAATGTTTAGCTGAGGTTGGAGTGGTTGTCCACTTGTCCACAGAATGGCATTGCTTATACTGTGCATGGGGCATAAATCAGAAGGAAACCTTTTCTCCAACCTCTCATCTAGTATGCAAAAGAAAATCTTGATAAAATATTTTAGAAAAAAGTGCCTTGGATTGTTGAAACAAAATTTGAATGCTTAGGTCAAACAACATGCATTTGGAGAAAAAAAGGGCAAAACGTTTCAACAAAAAACCTCATAGACAACCATTAAAATAATGTTTGGAATGGCCATCACGGTTCCATCAGACTTGAGCCTTATCGAAAATCTGTGGGAGAGCTCAAACCTGTGTTGCGTACAAGAATATCTAAAAAGATTTCTGAACTAAAAGTGTTCTGCAAGGAAAAGTAGGGGGAAAAAACTTTCAAATTAAGAACAGAAGGACTTTTAGTTAGCTAGAGGAAATTGTGGAAGCTGTTATTTTTGCCAAAAAAAGTGTTACAAAGTGCTAAATGGAAGGGTGTCCAGACTTTTCCACCTGCCATGTCCTCTGTTTTCCTAGTTTGTATCTGTAAATAACCACACATAAATATTAAATGTGCATTAAAATTTGCAGAAATATGCCATGAGTAAATTGTTACATGTGGCAATGCTGCTTCTGTTCACTGGGGAATCTTTGAAGGATACAATTTGACCAGAGATGCCGACGTTTTTGCCTGCAACTACAATAAAGCCCGTTTCTTACGACCAACAAAACCACCCTTGCTTTTATGCAAAAGGAAGTACTTAAATTCTGTTAATCCTGTTCTTTAATAGAGTCAGTCTTATCCATATCTTCCCATAGGCAAGTGCCACAGAGTTTATAGGTGCTATGCTAAGTAAGTAGATAGAGAAATACAGATCTATTAAATGGAATTTATAACCACTTCCAGAAACCTCATGTGCCTGTTAAGAGATGAAGTTAAGGACTGAATTCCAGGATCACTGGCAGTGGCTTTTTAATAGATTGGTGTCAACCTTGTGATGTGATGTGGTGAATATTTGGTGGGCAGTTTTTTTAAGCAGTCTTTAATTATATCTAAAATCAACTGAAATTACTCAAAACTATGGATCTAAGTTGCCTTGTTAGATCTATTTATCCTCTGCTGAAGTTGCTGCTGAAGTTGCTATTCCAGAATAGACTTTTCCCTCCTTGAGGTACAAAACACTTTCTCCTAATATTGACATGATCATTGAATAAGGGAGAAAAATTTACACTCTGCTTTCTGTGCACAAAAGGGTGCTAGGTTACACCCTTAATTTTTATTCCAACGATAATCATATTATTTCAAGGATTAAAAATGGAACAGTGTGCTGGTACTCTCTGTCATATCAAAGCACATCATTTTTCCAATTAGCAAAGAGAAAAAAAGTGTTGAAAATAGTAACTGTCATTAACTGTGGGGAGAGAGAACCAAATTATACAGGAATAGATTAAACATGTTTCTGAAAAAAAGCTTGAGAAAAAATATACGTTTAAAACAGAATTTCCCCATTTTAATTGCTCAAAGTTTCCAAAATGGCCAAGAATTGGCAGGAAAGGGATTCAATTTTACTGATCATTTGGAAAATCAAAAAAATTCATGTAGGGATTTCTTCCAGATTACTTCTCCATATTTTTATTTTTCAACTTCTGGAGTCTCAAAAGAAGGAAAGAAAAAACTCCCTTTCCACAGTCGCTCACTAAGAATGATAGAATAGAATAGAATAAGTCTTCTAGTCCAACCCCTTCCTTAGGCAGGAAACCCTATACCATTTCAGATAAATGGTTATCCAATCTCTTCTTAAAAACTTCCAATGTTGGAGCATTTACAACTTCTGGAGGAAAGTTGTTCCACTGATTAATTGTTCTAACTGTCAGGAAATACCTCCTTAGTTCTAGGTTGCTTCTCTTCTTGATTAGTTTCCACCCATTGCTTCTTGTCCTGCCCTCAGGTGCTTTGGAGAATAGATTGACTCTTTGTGGCAGTCCTTGAGATATTGGAACACTGCTATCATGTTAGTCCTTCTTTTCATCAAACTAGACATATCCAGTTCCAGCAACCGTTCTTTATATGTTTTAGCCTCCAGTCCCCTAATCATCCTTGTTGCTCTTCTCTGCACTCTTTCTAGAGTCTAAGATTTTTTTTACATCATGGCGACCAAAACCTGATACAGTTTTCCAAATGTGGCCTTACCATTATAAAGTGGTATTAACACTTCACATGATGTGAAGTGGGCAACTGTATTGCTTTGATTTTTATTGTCATTATTATTTAGAAATATTTTGCCTCCAAAAGTAGGGTACTAGGAACATGGCCTAGGACATCAAGATACCGCTGGAGTATTCAGGGTCATAGTTTTCAACAATCTGTTAAAAGAGAAATAGGTTCCTCATTTCTCTCTTAAAATACTTGGCTCCCACAGACAAAATAGGACTCAAAATTTGGCCTTGCTTACTTTAGTAGATGTTAGCAAATATTTAGGTAGCTGAAGGCTGTGCTAGCTGGGGAAGGTGGGAATTCTAGTCCAGAACAATGGGAAGAATTAGGTTGATTAGAGTTATTTTATACTACATAAACAAAATTAATGGTTCTAGGATATTCCTATTTGCTGGGTTGAGTCAGAAAGAAGGGGAAGAAAAGTTACCTGGTTTTGAATGTAGGCATGAATCCGCTCTAGCATTCCTTCAGATGTGTATTCATAGGGCAAGTAAGGATCAATCTAGAGGAACAGAGAAGGAAGAAATATGGACATGAATGAAAGTAGAAAAAGACTACTTCCAATTTCTGTGAAAAAGTTGTGAAAATGTGGTATTCTGTCATTATGATAGAATGTCTAGCTTTCCATATGAAGAAATTGTAGTACAAATAAGCAAGTTTGGCTGCATTTACAATCTTTTCTGTAAGAACGTACCTTTTTTCATAGTTAAGAGTGAAAATGTCATCTTCATCCTCCTTTACCTTTAAACAGGCCTTTAAACAGGTTTTGGCCATGCATATAAAACTATTTGATCTACAATGTAAAGCTACTTAACATTTATATATATTTGGTCAGTAATTAGATTGAATTGCCTTTTAATGCAAGTCTTAGAATTTCAGAAAGTGAACTGAGGTTCCTGTTCATTTCAGGATGCTATGCTCTCCAAGCAAATACTCTTTGGCATAGACAAAGCACACCGCACAAACAACAGAAATGTAGCCTCCATTGCCTGGAGCCACAACCTAGTTCTCATGCAGGTTCTCATGCAAAACTACAAAGGCAGCTTTGCATTTGAGAGATTTTCAGAAATCTGATGAAATTAGTGTATTGATCAAGTCCCAGATTTTGCAATTACATGTGTGACCATCTGCTGAGATGCAAAGATTCTTCAGATCTGTTCACCAATATGTTCTGATCAAAACCATTGATGCCGACTGTGTATTAGACTGCTGGCACATTCTGCTGGGTCTGGAATATGAAGACTATTCAGTTTCAAGCTTACATTTTAGCAAGCCTTAGCACACAGTTTCCCTCCCTCCCCGCTTCTCTTCCTTTGCAGAAATACCAGCAAGCCTCCTGTTGGATCTGTCAAATATACTCATGATGGCAATGACAGCAGATGCTTGCATCCATCTGCTACCAGCAAACAATTAGATGAAGTGTCTCCCTGTATGGCAAGAAGGCCAACAACAAACAGATTCACTAGGATCAGTGGTTCTAATGAGCTTATCTTTCCTCTTTCTCCTTTCCCTTTATTAAAAAAAAGAAAATAAAGATCAAAGTTGATAAAAATATGCCAGCAAAGAAAAACAAAATCAAAATATATGTATTGTATATATTCTATATATCGAAATAAAGGTGGATGGCATTCTTTATTTTATCCAAGGCCTGCTGAATGCTTTGGTTAATTCTGTCCTTCTAAAGCATACTAGTTTAACTATGAATCTTTTGACCCTAAGGATATTTGAGTCTTTAAATAGTTCATTAGTGAGAAATGACCACAAGATGGATGCCCTCTGTCATGATTTTTGATCTGAGAGCTTCTTGACACTTCCTACCTATTGCTTCTCATTTTATTTTCAGAATATAAACTTGGAGTAGGTCCTTCTGAGGAGTCCTCAGAGCCTGACTAAGCAATTAATAATTCTGTTGATTTTTCCATTGATTCAGATTTGACAGCAGACAATTCCTTGAATTACTCAGCACATTGTCCTGAGAGGAAGGTCTGTTCACGGAGCTTTTGAGAAGATGACACCAAAAGAAGGGTCCTTAGGACCACCGTTTACAAGCCTTTGCTCAGATATTCTGCTTTGCTTATTTTCATTGGTTTTTCTCTTTGATAAGAAAGAAGAAACAAAAACAAAAAACAAAACAATGAGAAAATATGGAAGGGTTTCAGATGGGCACCTCCTTTCTCATGAAATTCAGGGACTGAAGCAGAGTGATTACTGATTAAGGATCCTGCTTGGAAGCTACTAAAGTACATCAAGCCTATTACTCTATAAAAGGATCGTACTTTCAGGTTAAGTAGAATGCATTACATTGGGAACCAAGAAGCTGAAATTGTGATGCTCAAGAATACTTCCATGCAACCATCACTTCAACTCACAAACCAATCATCAGAATTCTGCAACTTAGGTACTCTGCCAGGCAGTGATATAAGACCAGTGTTCTGACCCAGCTCCCCAAACACGACAAACCTTCTGAAGTTAATTCAAAGATTCCTTTATTAGGAGTGACAGCAGCCCCAGCAAAATGTTTCTCTCTCACCGCAGGCTAAGAAGTCCATCCAGCCAGGAGATGAATAGTTGTCTGCAACATCTATTCATCTCCGCCCCCTGCCTTTTATCCCCAGAGCTAGGGTGGGGCTTCGCTAGCAGCAGTGGCTCTTCTTTCCCAAGGATTGGCCTACAGATTTCCACTGCTCTCCTCTCCTCTGCCTTCCACACATTCATGTGTCAGGCACTGGATCCAGCTGTTCCTCCTCTTCCTCATCAACTATCGCCAAATCTGGGGGTTGTTGACTCTGAGGGCTGACGGACGGCCTCTCTCTTTCTCCCAGCTCCATTCCCTCTTCCCCCTTGGAGCTCTCACGTTGCCTTGAGGCTGACCCTGACTCCCATGCCACCTCCTCCTCTGATTTGGCTGTTGGAAGGGCTGGCGGCTGACAGGCCACAACAGCCAGTTTCATTCTATATTATGTTCTTGAGGACTGACAATTGGGACTCATCAGATATGGGTAGACATCTTTTCTATAAGGTTCAACCCCTCTGCCAGGTATTGAGTTCATGGACCATGTATTCATTAAAATGACAACATACAGTATATTAACTTTAGAAGCTACTCAAGTCCTAGTGCTCAGTGCTGCTGCAAGAAGATATATATATATATATATATATATATATATATATATATATATATATAATATCAGAACGGTATATCCAGTGCAAATAAGCTTTCAGAGAGAAAGAGAAAGATTACATTATAATATAACACGAACGACTCTAACATCTCTCTCTCTCTGAAACAATAGAGGGAATAGGAATGGCCTAGAAGGACAGGAGGAACAACTGCTCCCAAGAAAATGATAAGTGGGGCACGAGCCCAGCTCAGGAAAAAAACTTGAGAAAATATCTCAAATCCCTCCCTAGTTGACAGGAAAGTAAAGTGAGAGAGGGAAGGACTCTACAGTCAGACTTCCAAGATTCTGTTACTATGAATGTTACAATAAAAGTAATCCTAACCCATGTGGCTTTGGTTGCTCAGTCTGATCTACCCTGTAGGGCTGACAAAAAGCTTAAAGGAAGGTGCATTGTATAGATCAGGGGTTGGCAATCTTAAACATTCAAAGAGCCATTTGGACCCGTTTCCCACAGAAAAGAAAACACCAGGAGTCACAAAACCCTTTTGGCATCTAAAATGAAGATAACACTGGATATATCATTTTTTTACCTTTATGCTGTGTATAAAAAAAACTATAGTGTGTTGCATTTATAAAATCAATGACCTGCTACAGAGAAAACACATTTTTATTTCTGTATGCAACAAAAACATTTTGAACTCTGAAAAAAAAGATTGGTCGAAAATAAATCACGTGACGGCAGGTGTCGCACATTGGCAGTTGTGACACATATTTTGAGTGACAGGGAACCACAGCAGAGGGATGAAAGAGCCACATGCAGCTCCAGAGCCGTGGGTTGCAGACCCTTGGTATAGATCATTCAGACCACATGATCAAGTTGACAAAGGCTTCCTCCAAATGGCCAGATACAAGAAAGACAATGCTGATCTCTGGATCTCCAAATCCTCCTGTGTTGCTACTGAGTCAGAGACAAATTAGCTCTGCTCCCCAAGGCAGAAGCTAATATAGGGGGGTACAATATTGACCCAGGAGTGACATCAAAGCCATTTAGGTTGCCTCCTTAGGTGCTATTCCCAGATGTCCTACTTGAACTTGAGAGGGAATTCAGGTAGGACAGTTCAAGTCCTACTTGAACAAGAGAAGGAAGTCAAGGGGTAGAACTTATTCATGAAAGGCATCCTTCCCTTTTGTACATAGTAAGAACATTGACAAAGCCTGAAACAACAAGCATAGCATTTCAATTCAGTTCTGAAATGTAATAGAGACAGGCAGTCTTCTTTGAAGCATCTGAGCAGATGGAGTAAAGATTGAATAAACATCTTCCTGCCTGCTATAGAAAATAACCCAAGAAAGAGTACAGTCATTTCCTTGTTTTACCAGCAATTGTTCCTTTCCCTATCCACCAACCTTCTATTTTCTTTTTTCCCTTTTTCCTTGTTTAGCATGTTGAAAAGGGAGGAGGGTGGCACTGAGGAGTCTCAGTGGATATTTCACATTTGCAGTTTAAGTTTTATTGCACCAGAACATCAAACTGTATGTACAAAGGGATCTGTGTCACAGAAAAAGATTAGCATTTAAATGGAGAATATCTTTAGTTCCCAAATCCAGCAGGCCTAAAGAAAGAAGAGGGAGAAACTAATATTACAGCATTAAGAAACACAAAAACTGGCTGGTGTCCTGCCAATTTCCAGCAATGTGAATGCTAAATATTGTGCATGCTTGAACCTACTTTGTTCACTCAGATTCTCACCATAACTGCAACATATGGCAACCTTTTGTGGTCTTCTTTTAGGAAATGAAGGAGCCTGGTTTAGCTCAGCAGACTAAAAGCATAGTGATCAACACCAGCTGTCTGCAATTACTGTAAGTTCGAATCTCACCAGGCTCAAGGTTGACTCAGCCTTCCATCTTTTCTAAGGTAGGTTAAATGAGGACCCAGTTTGTGGGGGCAATAAATTTGTATAAATATACAAAAGTATGAAGGCTATTGCTTAACGCATTGTAAGCCACCCTGAGTCTCCGGAGAAGGGCGGCATATAAATCAAATTAAAAAAAAAAAAACCCGAGAGGGAGAGGGATGGAGGCCAAGCTAAATTTCTAATTCTTCCCTGATTACTCTTCCGATCCTGAAATTTTTGACAGGTTGGCAGTGGTTAATTCTTTAAGGTTGGTTTGGTGATGAGACCTGCTCTTTCATCTTTTACTCTCCTTGACATAACCCTGCTGCGAAAGAGTGCACTTGCTTGATAAATGGTCCATGGACTCATTCTATAACTTTTAAAAAAGAGAAGCAGTAGTGTCAGGCTCTTTAAAAAGCATTATTTTCTTTCTCAGACCTTCCCAGATTCCATAGAACATGTCGCCATTCAACAAATTTAGTGTAAGCAATTATATGATTCTAGCCACTGAGATTCTTGTTAGTTTCTATCTTTACACAGAATCCTTGGAGCATCAAAATGGCTGCCTTTAGTGGCACAGTGGCTATCGCTTCAATGAGAGGTACTTTAAAGTAATGGCTTGGAGTCCTAGCATTAATGAACAATAGAAACTCCTCTAGTTATGGAACAGTCAACATCTAGCAGAGACTTCATCCAGATTCTCATCAGATTACAGATTAACAGAGTTGGAAGGGACCTTGTAGGTCATCTAGTCCAACCCGCTGCCCAAGCAGGAGACCCTACACCATTTCTGACAAATGGCAGTCCAATCTCTTCTTGAAAGTCTCAGGTGAGGAAGCTCCCACAATTTCCAAAGGCAAGCTGTTCCACTGGTTGATTGTTCTCACTGTCAGAAAATTTCTCCTTATTTCCAGGTTAAATCTCTCCTTGTTCAGTTTCCATCCATTATTCCTTGTCTGGCCTACAGGTGCTTTAGAAAATAGCTTGACCCCTTCCTCTGTGACAGCCCCTCAAATATTGGAAGACTGTTATCAGGTCTCCCCTGGTCCTTCTCTTCTCTTCACTAGACTAGACATGCCCAGTCCCGTTCTCCATATGTTTTAGTCTCCAGTCCCCTAATCATCCTGGTTGCTCTTTGCTGCACTTTTTCTAGAGTCTCAACATCCTTTTTATAGTGTGGTGACCAAAGCTGGGTGCAGTACTCTAGATGTGGTCTTACTAAGGCTTTATAGAGTGGTATTAGTATATCACTTGATCTTGATTGTTAATGCAATTTAGGATTGCATTGGCTTTTTTGGCTGCCGCTGCACACTGCTGGCTTATATTTAGCTGGTTGTCCACTAAGACTCCAAGATCCCTCTCACAGTAACTGCTATTAAGCCTGGTTCCACCCAGTCTATATGTGTGCTTTTGGTTTTTCTTGCCTAAGTGTAAGATGTTACATTTCTCTACATTGAATTTCATTTTGTTAGATAGGGCCCAGTGTTCAAGTCTGTCAAGATCCATCTGGATCATATCTTCCTTCTTGCAGAATCAATTCCAAATCAATTCCAATGGTCAAACCTTGGGGCTAATGGGGAAATTTAAAACCTTATTTTTCTTACAAAACCAATCCATTTCCTGTTATTTAAAATTAAAATCAAGTGGAGCACTCAAGGAGATGCTTACTAATACCAGTTGTGTCCTTTTCTTCTAAACTGTTGTCCAACTCTCTGGATCAGATTTTCAGGTTCTAAGGAGTAAAATACTGGCAATAAATCTCTCCTGTCTTCTGTCAAAGGGAGTGTTGTGAGCAGTGGTGGGATTCAAGTAATTGAACAACCGGTTCTCTGCCTTAATGACTTCTTCCAACAACCAGTTCACCAAACTGCTCAGAAAGTTAACAACCGGTTCTCCCGAAGTGGTGCTAACTGGCTGAATCCCACCCCTGGTTGTGAGCCAAACTCTACTCAGGAAGTGCTTATGTGAGTGACAATTCAGGCAAGTCTTGCAGGTCTACTGAAAAATCACTTTAAAATGAATCAATGACAATTTTAGTCAACAGCAAGAATAATTAAAGGAACTCCCCCCCCCCCCCAAAGTTGTGAGTGTTCCATAACTGGAAGTTTTTAAGAAGAGACTGGACAGCAATTTGTCCAGAATGGTATAAAGTCTCCTGCTTGAGCAGAAGGCTAGACTAGAAGTTCTCCAAGCCCCCTTCCAACTCTGATATTGTTAATTTCATAAGAAGGCCAAAGATTAACTGGCAATTATTTTGCAAAGTTAGCTTGAGTATACTTAATTTAAAAAATAGCATAGTCCTTGCACATCTGTACAAATTATACTGTTGGTTGCAATCACTGTGGGCAAGAAAAAAAGAACTCATGATGGCATTTCTGTCCATTTCCATAGAATTCCAATCAAAGACGTCCTACTTCTCCAGTTTCTGAAATTTTAGAATTCTTTTCCAGAAAAGTACAAATTTGCCTTTGCAGAAAAAGAAGCTATTTCAAAATAGTGAACTCAATTTCCCAAAACTAATATTTGCATTTGTTTAAAAAGATATTTGCACTGATGTTTGCATTTACAGTATGCACAAGGAATAAACTACAGAGCCAGTATTTAGATCACTACAAGTGCTACATCTCAAAAGGTGACAGCATATAGTCAGTCTAGATTGGATTAGGAAGGAAGAGATGGGAGGGGGAGAGTGGGAGAGAGAGAGAGAGAGAGAGAGAATCTATCCACCCATCTCCTGGAAGAAGACAATGGGAAACTGCCAAGATAACCCCATAACTGAAGTCACCAGGAGTCAAGTTTGATTCAGGGAAATATTTCACCTTTTTGCTAGTTCTGAATCTCCATAAAGTGATGTTCTTCCTAATGCTTGGACAGTGGCAATAAACGGGCCCTAAGCCAAGAGTGTCTTCTGATTTATGACCTATTTTCAGTCTATTGGACTAGCCATATATTCAGTGGGGAGAATTATTTCTTCTCTTCTGATGAATGAATCAAACTGAAACTCCAAAGGCTGGGAGAGATAACTCTTAGCAACCTTCTGCCATAAATATCTCAGCAGAAGGTTCAGCAAGGCTAGAAATTGTACCCATTATATCTAATTACAGGTGCAAATGGTAATCAGTTTTGACATAATGACAGGAGTTGATACTGCCTATGAATTATTGAACTCGCCCCCAGTTTGATTGGGTTACTTTCAGACAGCAATTGCAGGATGCTTCTATGGAGCTCTTAAGCAGCCTGGTCATCACCCAGATCCATTCTAATGGAGAACTCTGCATTGTGCTTGACTTTCACTTACAGAACTAACTTTTCTATGACCCATTTGTCATATTTCAAATTCAAAAGCATTTTTTTTTTAAAAAAGTGTGTGTTGGGGGGGGGGGATTCTGCTTCTGGGGCTTTGGAGCTAACAAAATTACTTTTCAACCATTTTAAGCCGTATGCCAGAAGCCCTTCAATCATCTTCTTCCTTTCTGGTAGAGGGCCTGAAGAAGAGCAGAGGAGGAAGACTGAAGGGCAGCTGCAAATACTTGAAGGGCCACAGAGGGCAGATGCCGCCCTAGATTATTGCCTGATGTAAGCTAGTTTTAGCTTAAAATACACAGAAAGTCAACACAAATGCACAAACATAGTGACAGGGACATCAGAATGAGAGAAGGTTAAGTAAATCAGGGGCATTAATATCAAAGAGGTATATTCTCAAGATATTACAGGTCTTGATTTTACCAAATTTATAGTCAGAAGAGCACACAAGCAATAATCTCTCTCCATTTTCCATACTTCACATACAAGTTCACAACAAATGTGGGATCGGAAGGCTTCAGAATTTAGGATGGCTACCAAACAGCTTTCCCCGATGCATGGGGATTTGTACTCCAGTTTACTTGGTCAAAGTACATCTTTCCTTCCTTCCTTCCTTCCTTCCTTCCTTCCTTCCTTCCTTCCTTCTCTCCCTCTCCCTTTCCTTTCCTTTCCTTTCCTTTCCTTTCCTTTCCTTTCCTTTCCATTCCATTCCATTCCATTCCATTCATTCTAAACCTACCTCATTTCAGAGGTTTTAGTCATGCTTTATCTTACTTTTAATGGTCAGGCTGACTGGGAATTATGGGTATTGTACTCCAACAATTAGACATAGTAGATTGAAAGATGATTTATTATACATTTGGATATTTTTCCCCACTGGTGACTGAAAGTACTAGTCAACCAGCATCAAGACATTAGAACAATATACTGGTGTGAAGTATACTGTTCCCATTTTCTCTTTTTCTGTTGCCTCTGTTATGATTCACACCCAAATGTGCTGTTTTGATTATGGGTTCCAAGCATGCGATAAGCAAAGTAATTGACCAAAAAGTTCAAGGGATGCCATGCCATTACCCAGGGCATAATAATTTTAGAAAATAATTGTAGCTTGGTTGGCTCTACAAGAAGGATGACAATAAACCATTATATGAAGATATATTATGATAACTTAATTTCCTAAACTGGGAAATTATATCAAGTCTTTTAGTCAAGTCCATCAAAATAATTATTTTGAGCAAAACAAATCTGGGAACCTGGCATTTTATCATTTTTCCTTGCATGTGTTTTATATACAGGTAGTCCTTATTTAGCGACCACAATTAGAATTAGCCACATGGTCCTTAAGTAAAAAGGTTGCTAAATGAAACCATGACTGTAGTTATGTTTTCAGCTTTTCTTTTCAGATCTGTCAATATTATAAATGCAAGCACTGGGGACAAAGTTATTTTTTTCATCATTGTTGTAACTGAACAATTGCTGATTGATGCATGATAAATATCACTACTAGAGAAGAACAATTGCTTTGGTATTGTCACCATAGCATCTAATCTTATCATGAGTAGATTAAACCTTACATCCAATGAATCCAGTTTGAGAAACGATGAAGAGGCTTCCTATTATAGTTTCTCTGTAATTTAGGATGAAGTCATACAATCCATTCTCAAATAAAGTCATTGCAGAAAACATATGGTATCATGAAACCTAATTCTGCAGCCCCACAAAGGAATTTTTATTTCGTTCATCATGCTTAAAATCAAATCGCAGACCAGATTTGTAGCCAAATTGCATAGCTTTTGAGCACAAGGAATAGATAAACAGATTTTTCTTTAAGAGTTTCATAATAATTTCACCTAATAGCTATTGTTTTGGTTTATCCCCAGGCGTGAAGCTAGAACTTGCCACCATCAGAATTAAATTACATTTTGGCAGCTCATGCTAAATTCAGTCATTCTACCTGGGTCATAGGAAACAATAGATGGCCCTGTGTGCCCATCTCTTCTCAGAGAAAGTACCTATCACTCTTATGACAGACTGTGTTCTAGAAAGGTCTCAAACACTGCGATGACCAACAGAAGACAGAACATGTCAGTTTTTAATTAAGCAATTATTTTTGGAGAATGTAACACTTCACTGTGGCCTTGACAGCACAATCTGAATTTATAAACAGAAAGGGGGAGGAAGGATGAAGAATAGGAGCATAACAGGTGCTCTTGGGACTGTGGTTAACAGATGGGTCATCAGAAATATGTGCGAAAGATGAGTTAAGATTCAATTAAAAGGATTGCAACACCAGGAAGAATGCAGAAGATACAAGATTACACAGAAACTGGTTGCATCAAGAGTATTTCAAGATGGTCTGAAAGCTGCAGAAGAAGAGAAGAGGAAAGTTCTAGAAGAGGTTGAAAACCCACATATGTGCATCATTGCACTATGTGGCCAACTATTATCGTTGCAACCCAAAATCAATGGGATGTCTATTGTGAGTGTCCAATAAATATTCTCCTTTAACATGTAAATAACTGCCAACCAGAAGTTCCTGAACAATCTTGGGATTAACATACTGTAAATTAACTTTTTACAGGCATGGTGCCTCTCTGCAAAGCTGCTGTTTGCTTTTCAAGAAAGCTCTCAAGGATGCCATTTGATGCTTCCCTGTACAAAAATAGCAACTTCACAAAACCGATTTTTGTTAGGCCAAGAGCGATAGGTTTTAGAGACCTTGTGGCTGTTGTTGGATACTGGCAGTTAATGCAGAGAAATGGTACTTTAGTATCAATAGAGCAAGAATAACCTAAACTGGTTTCACTCATGCACTCGGGATAAGATGATCAGGAATAATGCTTTTGCCAAGAAATATTTGTGCAGGGATTAGGTCTATTTGACTTTGCTACAAGCATTCCCTTTTAATATAAATTTATTTGGGAAAAACATATACTATATTCTAATCTGGTAGTAATACTTGAATATGTTTCTGGTGATTATCATAGATATATCACATACCCATCTTGTGCTCTTCTGTTCATAGAAATTACTCCAGTCAACAAAGTTTGCAGAATCCAGAAATGTTGCAAAATGGCAAAAAATGCATTGTGATAACACAATGGAAGCACTGTCTCTTATATACATGCGTGCAAAAATTAAAACTATAGAGAAAACGGCTATATTTCTTTTAAAAAACTTGTCCTTTTTTAAAATGGGCATTCCATCTAGCAGATGAGATTACAAACCCTTCAGAAGAGATTATTGTGAGGGTTCCAGGTAATACATCCCATTCAATAAGAACACCAAGGCAGGCAAACTCTTCAAAGAACATTTTATTGGGACAGTTTTATCTACTTTTTAGCTACCTCTTTACTTGTTTTATAAGCAATTAAAAACAACTTTAGAAAACAATAAAAATACATCAAAAGATATACAAGGGCTGAATGAAACAGTGCTTCCAATGTCAGAGGTCACCAATAGATGGCAGTAGTGACATGCTAGAAACTCTGACATGTTCTTTAACAGCTGTTCTTTCATTACAGTTGTCAGGAAATTGTTGTATATTGCTATTGTTTGTGAAAAGGAAGGCTGCATCAAAGCACTTTAAGCAATGTGTCATGATTAAATTTTTGATTGGCATCGAAGTCCCTCCTATTAAAATTTACTGCCAATTGCAGGTTGTTAATGTTATAACTGTATTAACATAAATATTGTGTATTGCTGCCCCCCAAAATGTAAAGATGAAAAAGCTGATTTGTGTGTTCCAGAAGAAAGTGGCTAACCTGTGATAGCAATCAATAAGTTTCAGATGAGCAAGCTTGCTGAACTGATTAAGAACAATTGGTGGATCAGTGAAATGGAAATTGCTGTCAGGTCTGGCACTTCACAGGAGTATGTAAGCCATATTATTGATGTTCTTCAATATCAGAAAGTTTGTGCAAAATGGGTCTTTCAAATGCTGATTGCAGAGATGAAAGTTTCAAGAATTGAAATTTGCCAGCAATCATTGTCACATTGTGAGAATAAATGGGAGGAATTTCTTCATGGCATCATGACAGCTGACAAAACATAGGCTCATCATTATGACCCAGAAATGAAGCATCAGTCCATAAAATATCACAAAACATAACCCTCAGAGAAAAAAAAAATCAAAACCCAGGCTTTAGCAGAAAAACTTGTAGTTATAATTTTTGAGGACACAAATGGTGATACTCCTTGAACATGACATCATTATCAATTCAAAACATTGTGTTGCAACCTTCAAAGCTTTGAAACAACAATTAAACTGAATTCAGAAGCACAAGAAGTAATCCACTTGGCTTTACAAGACATCCAAGAGACAATTATGAAGTTGGACCACACTTTCCACCACATTGTCCAGACTTGCTGCTCATATGACTTTCATCTTTTCCCAAGATTGAAGGAATACCTTTGAGGGCATCTTTTTAACTCATGTGAAGAGAAGGAAGGGATTGTCAGGACCTAGCTGAAGAGACAAAATGTAGCATTCTTTCATGATAACTTTAAGAAGCTTTAAGAAGCTTGTCCATTGTTTATGGAGATTCTCAATCATCCAGGTCATGGTTGTCCCAAAAGTGCTTTTCAAAAGTCAACTGGACTTTCCTGGTTTTTTCCTTGAAAATGTTTCACTTCTCATCCAAGAAGCTTCTTCAGATCTTCAGACCTTATTGGATGAGAAACAAAATGTTTTCAAAGAAAAAACCCCCAAAAAGTCCAGTTGCCTTTTGAAAAGCATCTTTGGGACAAGCTTGTCCATCATTGGTACAAAGTGAATTGTGATGACTATGTGGAAAAGTGAAAACAGGTAACAAAACAGCTCATTTCAAGGATTATTGAATCCTTCAAGAAGAGCCGCGGTGGCACAGTGATTAGAGTGCAGTACTGCAGGCTTCTTCTGCTGATCACTGGCTGCCAGCAGTTTGGCAGATCGACTCTCACCAGGCTCAAGGTTGACTCAGCCTTCCATCCTTCCATCCTTCCGAGGTCAGTAAAATGAGGACCCAGATTGTTGGGGGCAATAAACTGACTCTGTAAACTGCTTAGACAGGGCTGTAAAGCCCTATGAAGTGGTATATAAGTGCTATTGCTATTGCTACTGCTATTATGTTTTGATTTCATTTATTAATATAGCCCCTAATTCAGCAAAGTTATGGAATGGGGGCATTTCTTTTCATCATAAAAAGATCCCATTCAACCTGTGGTATGATAAGACAACAGGTAGCCTGAAGGGGAGCATTGTAGAAACTGGGAGCAAAATTCTTCAAAAATACTGATAATAAAATAGATAATAGCACAGCCGCAGCAGAACATACCAGTAATTCCATTGTAAGAGATAGCCCTTCACATTGCATAACAAGAAGCTTCTTTTCAATAAATGGACCATTTCCTTTAGATCACAGATCTAAAGATCTAAAGATCTAGATAGCAGCAAAAGCATGGCTGAAAAAAACCCAACTCAGGCTATTTTAGGCTGTCAGGAGAAATTTCCTGACAGTTAGAACAGTTAATAAGTGGAACAACTTGCCTGCAGAAGTTGTGAATGCCCCAACACTGGACGTTTTTAAGAAGATGTTGGATAACCATTTGTCTGAAGTGGTGTAGGGTTTTCTGCCTAAGCAGGGGGTTAGACTAGAAGACCTCCAAGGTCCCTTCCAACTCTGTTCTGTTCTATTCTATTCTATTCTATTCTATTCTATTCTATTCTATTCTATT
>WNWU01016227.1:0-39063 GCA_012654045.1 Ptyas mucosa | reverse complement strand
CTATTCTATTCTATTCTATTCTATTCTATTCTATTCTATTCTATTCTTAACTTACCTTAGAGCAGCATTTTTCAAACTTGACAACTTTAAAATGTGTGGACTTCAACTCCCAGAATTCCACAGTCAGCATGGGAATTGAAGTCCAAATATGGGACTCTGGGAGTTGAAATCCACATATCTTAAAATTGCCAGGTTTGCAAACACGGTTGGAGGAAAATTACTGAATCCAGAAGGGCTTTTTTTTTTTAAAGTAAATATAGGCTTGCAGTGCAGTAAATTCTCCTCAGCCAGATCTAGGAAGCAGATCTTCCTTATCTTCCCTCCTACGTTCTAGTCAATTCGTTTATTTATTTCTGAAGGTCTCCTGGGCATTGGACTTATAGCAACTGTACTAATATACCCCAGTGAATACATTCTCTGAAAAACCCGAAATCCAGAAACACATACTGTATTAAAATAGAATTTCTCCACAAGAATCACAGCCCCGAAAAGAATAATGAATTAACCTGAAACAAAATAGTGGGGGAGAGAAAGGAAGGAAGGAAGGAAGGAAGGAAGGAAGGAAGGAAGGAAGGAAGGAAGGAAGGAAGGAAGGAAGGAAGGAAGGTCCAATCCAAATGTTACCAGCCAAATAAATAGAAAATAATGCAATTGTCTAACTATGCAGCAGCTAACTATTTTCACAGTAATGCTTAATATGCTGCTTTCCCAAGCATAACCTGAAATCTATAATTTTCTATTATATTCCTTTCATTTTGACTTTAATATAACAAAGCCTTCTCCCTTCACTACACCAGAATATTGGCCGCATTAAATTGCTTATGCAGGAATCTTTGTTTTTAATGTAGAAGTTCAAGTTCAAGTAAAGGACCTCAAAGGAAAGCTGTCCCATCTGTACGGTCACCTTTAACCCCTCTGTAACAGCTGCAATTCATCTCTCAGACAATACCTCTGAGATCACCTTTCTCAGAGGACTGTAATTTGTCTTTTTGTCTCGCTTGCTCTCAGGGTGTCGTACAACTGCCCTTCAGTCTCCTCTCCTCCCGCTATGAATATTATGTGTCATGTGAAATATGACAAGCCCCTAGTGTAATTATCTCAGGGAACAATAACTTAGCTTTGATAGCACAAGCAAATACACACATTCAAAAGCTAGCACAGGGCAGGGTTGTGGTTTTTTTTCCCCTGTAGGAGAAGAATTATAGCCCTCTTGTAATTCATGGTACACTTGGGCCTCACTGAACCCCCTGTTTTGGCTGCTGCTTAGGATGGCCTTAAAAGGGAGAACCACTGTTAAGTTTAGACCAGGAAAGTACATGGATAGCTGTTGTGGTCCGTCAGCAGCCTGTGGAGCTGGCAGCGGAGTCGGACAGTGAGGAGGCTGGGGAGGAACATGGGCCAGTCCTGGAGTCTGGGGAAAGCCTGGACTAGAGCCTGGACGGAGGCAGAGAAGGGGCAGGGTCATCTGGGAGCGATGCATGGACTCTGGAGCCTCCAGAGGCTGACAGCAGAGAGGCAGAGGAATAGGAGGAGCCTGTTCCTAGTGTATGCATGTGAAGAGCTGCCAGAAGGCAAGAGCAGCTGAAGAAAACTTGGAAGTAAGGCCAGAAGATGATTGGCCACTCCCATAAGACTTAAAAGAGCAGCAACAAGCCGTTGGGTTCTTTGTAGAAAAGCAACGTTGATTCCTGTGCTGGGAATCAAAGGTTGGCGATAAGGCCGACGGACTGGTTATTAAGAATTTTGTTTTGGACTAAGCTGAGAATGAATTAATTCTCAGCTGTTTTAATAAAATAAGTTTGTTGAGGACTGAATTGTGTTTGGTACTCACTACTTGGGCCTTGGTCACAACAGTAGCACACAGGGCACCCTAGAGGATCCCATTTTGCTAAGGAGCCCAAGGAAGAAGTTGACGTGTTTTGTTCCAAACTAAAGAGTGGTATCTCTCTGTACGTAGAAAAACTCGTGCCATATTTTTTTTTCATGGGTTCCATAAACAGATTTTTAAATTATTTCAAGACAGATCACTAACGTAAACATTTTACATTTCCACTACTCTTTTCCAATGGTTCAAAAGAGATTGTAGGAGGTAAATAAATGTGTGAGTGTGATTTTTCCAGTCCACATTGAAAGAAGTCCTAAGGGGAAAAACACCATATATTTAAGGCAAGAATACACAACCTGAAACCTCAGAGCTATAGGTACATCTTTAGACATCAGGGTGATATCCAAAAAGTAGTACTGAATGGTAATTTTGAATGTGACTGAAGTAAAGAATTGTTAAATACACAGAGAATAATCATGTGAACTGTATCACTTTGTTCACATCTAGTTTAATTTTTGGTCTCCTCTGGCCCTTCTATTTCTTTTTCCTGCCCCCATTTACATTTTTTGAATTGATGGCTAAAAAACCAACTTGTTTTAAAGGCATTATTAGGATTGTGTTGCTGGATTTCTCGAGTGTTTGGCTTCTTATGAAAATAAATTAAAAACAAATTCCAGGGCAGACAGATTGAGTATCTTAGTATGCAACAATATAAGCATTTGTCTAAGACAAGCGTCATTAAACATTGTAAGGCTTACTTCTGAGGATTGCTATGAAAGTTGATATTCTCAGTTTATTTGTTCTATTCCTGAGATTCTGAGAATCACTGGAATTTCTGAATAATGTGAATTAAATACAATTGTATTTTCTTCTTTTCTTTCTTTTCTTCCTAGCACTTTCTCCAAATGGAGCATTTGCTCTCTTTTTTTAATCAACTGAGTGTTGATGCATTAATTGTGAAAGGAGTTGACCAATCAGCTTGTCCCCTGAGCCTGCCATCATTGGCTAGGAAAGAGCCAGGAATGTCTCATGGTCACCCAATCGGCTTTCATGCCTAAAGTGGGACTAGAACTCACAATCTTCTGGTTTCTAGTCTGATGCTTTAACCATTAGACCAAACTGTCTCTCTTTATATATAACGATACAATTGTAATGCCTATTTAAAACTACCATGGTTTTTCTCTCTCTTACAAACAGGCTAGTATCTGATCATTGGCCCTTCCAAATTAGCCCAGGCCACTTGTTTGGGGGCGTTATTTTGGGAATTGCCCTAGGAAACTTTATTTTAGCCAAAGATATAACATAGTTAGCTAGCATTAATATCACCATCTTCTTTCTGTGAGTTTCCATCACAGCCTTGGGGAAGTATTACTTTCCTAATATTAAAGTATAATATTGAATTAAGCTGTAACAATTCTTTGCATTTTTGTTGGTCTGGGCATAGTTGTGGCCATTCTGGGGTTCAGGTACAGTTCTTCAAATCCCCCCCCCCCAGTTTTGCCACTGAATTTCAGTAGCACTAATCCACTTGCTTGAGTCTCCACTCCTCCTCTTTTCTTAATTCCACCCTGCCATTGCTGTCTTTCTGTACCATTTCACTGTGTAGCATCCTTGTCTTTCTTCCCGCCAAGTCAGGGGTCTGCAACTTTCAACACTCAAAGAGCCATTTGGACCCGTTTCCCATAGAAAAAAAAACACCGGAAGCCACAAAACCCTTCCTGTGCCTGACTATTTCTTGAACGGCCACAAAACTAGCATATGTAGTTGAATTAAATGTTCTGTTTTCTTCCAAAACTTTTCTTTTCTTGGATTTAACCATGGTTGGTCTACTAGGGGTTGAAAAGCTCAATAGATCATGTGCCGGCGGGTGTCGCACATCGGCATTTGTTACATATATTTTGAGTGACAGGGAGCCACAGCAGAGGGGTGAAAGAGCCACATGCGGCTCCAGAGCCACAGGTTGCAGACCTATGTGCTAAGTCATAAGTCACTGAGCCATCAACACTCTAACTCCTGATCCTGCCCCCCCCCCCACTTTATAGTGTGCAACCTTCCACATACCATTCAGTGTCTGTTCGTGGCTGTCATTTCTATGAAAGCTGTGCACCATTGGTACAGATACCCTTGAGGACTTTCTTGTTAGAACTTCTCATTCTCACTAGTCTTCTATGATGGGGGCCAGGACAGCTTTTTTGGGCCAATGATGTGGTACAGTTATTTTTGTATTGGCTTTACTTTTAGCAGACTTGCACTCAAGAAAAAAGAAAAAGCGAAGTGCTTTAGCACTGAGATGGGAGACATTTAGGAAATCACAGATTGTACGCTAGACTGGGGTCAAGAAACATGGAGAAAGGCAGTGGTAAACCATGTCTGCATTGTTGCCAAGAAAGCCACATGGACTTGCTGGTAGCTGCTAAAGGTCAAGGTTCAGCTCAAGGGAGTTTTCAGTCTTACCTGCTGTTTCTCCAAGGTGCACCTCTCAAAATGTTATTAGCAGAGAACATTCAGCTGCTGGTGTCAAACACATTTGGCTTTTGAACTCATTAGTGCCATCCTTGCCTTTGTTTTCCAGCAGAGAGGGAAAACAATTTTGGCATATGATGGAATGCAAAGAAAAGGATGCTCAAATAAATATTCTGCCTGTGGGGCTCTTACAATGAACCATCTGTGTCACAGTTAATATTGATTTAATTATTAGAGTGGCACACACATGGAAAAGAGCAGGGAGGAAATGTTTTAGACTGTGTGCAGTCACCAATTTTTAGGAAAATAGCCTCATGTTGTAAAACTACACAGCTCTACTTTTTTTCTGGCTCACACATATCTTATATACACTCTCTCATACATATATGTATATGTATACAGCAGGGGTGAAATGCTCCCAGATCGGACCAAATCGCCCGATCCGGTAGCAATAGAGGCAGGTGGTTCGGAGAACCAGTAGCAAAAATCCCTGCCCCCCCCCATGCCCAGCTGAACCACACAATCATCAGAGGCTTTTTTTTTTTACTTTTAAAAGCATTTTTTCTACAACCTCTTCAGCCGAAAAAATGCTTTTAAAAATAATTTTTAAAAGCCTCTGCCAATCAAGCAACTCAGCTGGGATCGTCAGAGCCTTTTGAAAGCACTTTTTTACAACCTCTTTGCCGAAGAGGTTGTAGAAAAAATGGTTTTAAAAGTTAAAAAAAAAATTGGCCACACCCACCCATTACCCAAATTGGCCATTACCCCCCCAAGCCACGCCCACAGAACCGGTAGTAACAAATTTTAGATTTCACCACTGGTATACAGTATATGTGTGTGTGTGTGTGTGTGTGTGTGCGCGTGCGCGCACGCGTGTGTATATATATATACACACACACTTACATAGACAGATATATATATATATACACACACACACACACTTTGTATGCATGTATGATTTATGATTTGATCCTCATTCATTCTCTCCATCACTGCCTCAATGTGCTTCTTTCATATGGATCACACACTTCTGTATTCAATCCACATCGATTCATTGTTCCTTTATTTTTGGATCCCTCTGTTCTTGTTTCACCACATATATTTCTTAAGAAACCCATTCCCACCCCATTCAGCTTACTTTTTTTTTTCCTGACATAGTCAATTTTCACTTCCATATAACAAAGTATACAGAAGCATAGCCTTATACACAGCCATTCACACTTCTTTCAATATCACAGGAGATCAACAATACCAAGTACTGTTCTATCAGCATTTCCACATCTTAAAATTTCTCCATCCAGTCTCCCATCTTTACTAAAGAGCCTGAGTGGCGTAGGAGGCTAATGCCTCTACTAAGGCAGCATTTAACATCCAGCTGCCTGCAATTACTGCGAGTTCAATTCTCACCAGGCTCAAGGTTGACTCAGCCTTCCATCCTTTCTAAGGTAGGTGAAATGAGGACCCAGTTTGTGGGGGCAATAAGCTGACTTTGTATAAAAAATATACAAAAGTATGAAGGCTATTGCTTAACGCATTGTAAGCCACCCTGAGTCTCTGGAGAAGGGCGGCATATAAATAAAATTAAAAAAACAAAACAAAACATTATACCAAGATTGATTCATATATTTTACCTTTTTACTATTTATTTATTTGTTTGTTTGTTTGTTTATTTATTTATTTATTTATTTTCTTCAATTTATAAACCGCCCTTCTCCTGCTGGACTCAGGGCGGTGTACAGCCAGAAGTAAAAACAGTCAATACAAAATTTAAAATTTAAAAGAATTATAAATTTTAGCTGTAAATTTAAAAACCTCAGAACTAAAACCCAATTTGGACAATTTAAAAATCTAAAATCTTAAAAAGGGGGGGGGGGTTATGCCAGCCCTGCTTGTTGGAAGAGAAAGGTTTTTAGGGCATGGCGAAAAACTCGGAGATCTGATATCCTGCGTATCTCTGGAGGCAGGTTGTTCCAGAGGGCAGGTGCTGCCACAGAGAAGGCCCTCCCCCTGGGGGTTGCCAGCCGACATTGCCTGGCCAACGGCACTCTGAGGAGTCCCTCTCTGTGGGAGCGTACTGGCCGGTGGGAGGCTATTGGCGGCAGAAGGCGGTCCCACAAATACCCAGGTCCGATGCCATGGAGTGCTTTAAAAGTGATAACCAACACCTTGAAGTGCACCCGGAAGCCCACCGGGAGCCAATGCAGCTCACGCAGGAGAGGTGTCACATGGGAGCGCCCCGTCGCTCCCATAATCCCCCGCACAGCCGCATTCTGCACCAGTTGGAGCCCCTGGATGCACCTCAAGGGGAGCCCCATGTAGCGTAAGGAGTCCCGATCCAGAAAGGGACGCAACTGGTGGATCAGGCGAACCTGATGAAAAGTCCCCCTGGCCACGGCCATCATGTGCTCTTCTAAAGACAGCCGTGCATCCAGGACAACACCCAAGTTGTGAGCCCTCTCTGTGGGGACCAATAACTTGCCCCCAATAGCCAGCGATGGCACCAGCTGGCTATATCAGGACGCTGGCAGCCACAGCCACTTGGTCTTGGAAGGGTTGAGTCAGAGCCTGTTATTCCCCATCCAGATCCGCACGGCCTCCAAGCACCGGGACATCACTTCAAGGGCATTGTTGGGATGGCCTGGGGTGGAAATGTACACCTGAGTTTCATCAGCATACTGATGGAATTCCACCCCAAAGCCACGGATGATCTTGCCCAGCGGCTTCACATAAATGTTGAACAGAAGGGGCAAGAGGACCGATCCCTGCGGCACCCCAAACACAAGGCGCCTCGGGGTCAACCTCTGTCCCCCTGCCAACACCGACTGCATCCGGTCGGAGAGATAGGAGGAGAACCACCATAAAACGGTGCCCCCCACTCCCAGCCCCTCCAACCGGCGCAGCATGATACCATGGTCGATGGTATCAAAAGCCGCTGAGAGATCTAATAGGACCAGGATAGAAGAACAACCCCTATCCCGAGCCCTCCAGAGATCATCCACCAATGCGACCAATGCCGTTTCCGTGCTGTGCTCAGGCCGGGAGCCGGACTGGCATGGCTCCAGATAGACAGCTTCATCCAGGTACCCGGGAAGCTGTTGCGCCACCACACTCTCAACAACCTTCGCCACAAAGGGAAGGTTGGAGACTGGACGATAATTAGCCAAAACATCCGGATCCAGAGCAGGCTTCTTGAGGAGGGGCCTCACCACCACCTCTTTCAAGGCGAATAGCAAGACACCCTCACCCAAAGAAGCATTGATAATCCCCTGGAGCCAGCCTCGCGTAACCTCCCGGGAGGCCAGTACCAGCCAGGAGGGACACGGGTCCAATAAACATGTGGTCACGTTCAGCCGCCCTAGTATCCTGTCCATGTCCTCGGGAGCAACAGGATTGAACTCCTCCCAAATGACATTCTCAAGACTGGCCTCTATCATCCCATCTGTACCTACCCAGTCAGAGACCAGGCCTTCCCGAATCTGAGTGATTTTATCGTGCAGATACTGCACAAAATCCTCAGCACGACCCTGCAATTAATGCATAACCTGAAATTTTTCGTTCCATTGGTCCATCATACACAATTACATTTCAAAGTCTTCATTTCGATCCAAAGAGAGTGCGCGTGCGCGAGCAAACCGGTAGCAAAGGTAAGCTAAACCCACCACTGATGTGTATGCATGAGTAGGTCTAAACTTACTCAGACCTTGAAACAGACCTTTCTCTGCCAGTTATTGACCAAATAGCCACCAATCTCATTTGGGGCTCTACATTTTCTATACTCTGCACTCTCTTATGCCATTCCCACCATTCATTTGTGTCACTAAACATAACATCCCCATTGTCTCGATTGCAGATATTCATACTGTTGCACTATTTTCTCAAAATTCTTCTTTGCTTCTTCCCTTTTCATTATTCCTTGAAGTGTTAACATGCAATTTTTTTTTACTAAACAATGGATTTTTACTTTCATGCATACACACAAAGACTTTCCAACATATGTTTTATCACTTTCATTTGTAATGAAATGTATACTTCACTTCCATGCATGCATTTATCAATGCCACAAGAGTAGAATACCTTCATTCAACTCTGTTATATATTTTCTTTTTCTCTCAGTTTCATAGACAAATGCATCTATTTTTCTTTCTTTCACTTTAATTTGTTGATTCAAGCTCATTACTATTTACTCCACTTCTATTCCAAGTCACAGTCTTCCATCATGGTTTTGATCAATCTAGCTAGTCATATGTTTTTAATAAGATAGTATAGTTTAGGTTACCAGACTTAGTGTCACAGACATACAATATATTCATTTTTTTCATTAATTATCATGTATGCCTCTTATATTCCAGGTTTCAATCTTCCATATGTCATGACTATTCTCTGAAAGCTCATAGATATTAAGCTACACTTCCCAACATGGTTTTAATCATAAAATTCTTTGTAAATACAGTGTTTCCCCAAAAATAAGACCCTGTCTTATATTTTTTTGAACCCTGAAACAAGCGCTTGACTGCATTGCTATGCGTTCAAAAGCCCGATTGGGCTTATTATCAGGGGATGTCTTATTTTGGGGGAAACAGGGTAATAAAAAAGCGTTGTTACCAGCTTTAGTCATACCTATGTTACATGCATTACTCTCTGGTACCTATAAGGGTAGCATCAAATTTGGCACATTTTGACCAATGTGCCACAAACATAGCTAAAGATCAACTTCAACTTCAAATATGTTCATAAAATTATGTGCAATCTAAGATCTCTAATCTAAAGATTATCTTGTAGCCAACATACCACCTCATAGGCTAGGAATTACATGTAGTATATATTAATCTAACACTCGGAATGCAAAACGCAGAGTTCAAATATAATAGCTATTTGGAAAAAAATCTTTCTACTGCATAAAAATAACAAAGAGATTTAAATATTTGAAAGACTAATAGATTTACTGTGGAACAATCTTTTTAACACATAAACTTACTGTCATAAAATGGACACACAATTTGAGCTGCCATCAAATTGTCCTGTCGCTACAAACCTGGATGTAAGTTCTACACAAAATAAAAGCACGGTAACATTTTGAAGACTTCCTTCAAACAAAGATGCAGTTTTGTCAGGCCATGAAGCAGATCTGGAAATCAAGCTGCATACTGAAGTAGACTTGTGTAGAGTTTCTCAGAGAGAACGACTTTTCTGCTGTTTCCAGGCTTGTTACATTTATTGCCTGATGTTGCAACTTCATTTCCATATATATGGAGAATGCTGGGTGTGCATGTTGCTCTCTCTGGTTGTGTCAGTCTGACATTGATCTGCCAGCTCTCTCAACTGCCTGTCTGCCAAGGAGTGTAAAGCTAACATCCCTTTGGGCTTAGTCCACTTTCTTCCCTTCTTCCCTAAGCTTTGCTGTCTCTCGTCTTAATGGACTGTTATTCCCCTTCCAACAAACAACTAAGGAGCTTAGCTCAGCTCACAGCACTCTAAATATGGACTCAGGCCTGAGCACTCAAAGTTTACTTTGAAGTCTGCATAAATGAGTCAGATGCTTCTTGAAAATGAATGAGATAGGACCAGACTAACTTTTACAGGCATTGGCTCCCATATTCTATGGTTTTTTTTAAAAGAATAGTGGGTTGGCAAGCCTATGATTACCACTTCTTCTCCGACTGGCCTGTCTCTGAGGCATTGTATTCCAATGAGTCAAGATGTTTCTGGTGCCTTTGCTAATTTACACAGACTATTGCCAACAAGCCACAATCATGTCTGCTCAGAAAAGTACAACTTTGCCAGTGTGCAAAGGTGGTGTGGAGAAGGTTCTTTCCAGGACAGGAAATAATAGACCAACCAGGTGTGCCATCATGGTTGGTTTATTAGAGCCATGTGGTACAGTGGTTAGAATGCACTATTACAGGCAAACTCTGCCCACAGCCAAGAGTTCGATCCTGACCGGCTCAAAGTTGACTCATCCTTCCATCCTTAATCATTGCTCCCCTGGGACACCCATGGGTGCAGGGGAAATATTTTTAAAATCTTTTCTGGTGACATCTTGAAGGTAATCTGGATGGAACATGGAGAATGAAGATTCTCTACTGAGTCTCCCATTGCTACTATCTGATTCCCATTCCACCAAATAAGCAAGGAAGCAGCTTCAGATATTCAGATGCCTCCCCATTTATAGCCTATGTAATCCTGACATAATTTGAATCAAACTGGCTTGCCCTTGAATTTTCAGATATGATTTAATCATAAGCCCTAATATTCGATCTGAATGTAATCAGAGCTGATTTGCACAGGCCTAATAGGAACTTTTACCAGGAATATGGGATTAGCAATTATTGTACTTCCTGGCACATGTGCACTTGGAAACAAGCCACTTTTGGTATAATATATGAAAGCTCTCACACTAGTTCCTAAAACATTCTCTTTAATAGCGTCTCAGGTGAGTTGAATTTCTGGGCTCCCGCTGATCTTCAGAACCAGGTATTAAAAAGAAGCAACGTTTTGCAGTATATCATCTTTTGGAAACAACAGGGACTAGTTTCTACCCCCTGAAGCAAGTTGAAAGCAAAATGGAGATCAGCCTATTCCCCCCCTCCCACCCCAGGAAAATTGACTTTAATGATCTAGACAAGTTGAAAGGCTTCTGCTAGTAGGGAGCTGACAGATATATGTTGAAATTTTGAAGGAAAAAACTGCATCACACAGCAGGACCCACATTTTTCAGAAGTTGCCTTTTTCATTTTTCCCAGTAATTTTACTAGCATGTTAAATACTCATATTGGGAAGCAAGTACTTGACACATTTTCTCTTATTGTTGATTAGCTTAATATGGCTAATACTAATAATCATTAAATGAAAGAATGACCGTTTTTGTCACATTCACATTTGAGGAAAAGTAAACTTCCTAGAGCTGGGAGGGGGTGGGGAATGCCCAGAAGCTGCCAATGAATATATTAATGTGCTGAAGTCTGTGACTGCTTGTTGTTAATGATGAAAAATAACATCAGCCACTAAGATATGGAGACTGGGATGCACAGTGGTGGTAAGGTAGCCCGAGAATTATGAGTGGGAAGAAGCTATTTGCAAATTAGATGGAACTGCAAAGGAAGTTTTGACTGCAGGACTGGGCAATCTTTTAAAACTGGGGGAAGGCTGAAGATTATAATGGGCAATTATCCATAGAGGCAAGTATCAGGATTTTCTGGTTTGGAAGAGATTGGAAAGTCATGTTTTTAATAGTTTTAAATCCATGATAAAGCTTACATTATGCTTGCTGTATACTGTACTTCCAACTCAAAATGGTATATAAAATACAAGGCAGAAAAAGATTCAAGGGCTGTAGGCTGCCTCTTGCTTTGTTATAATTATTGCAAAATGTTAGGAAACCGGGGTTACTGGGTTGTCCTGCAAATCTGCATAAGAAAGAGGAAATGGGGGCCAAGCTTTCTATCCCATTAATGGAATAAAGAGAATCAGTTTGATGTAGTGGTTAAGGCAATGAACTAAGAACCCGAAGACCTTAGTCCTACCTTAGGCGCAAAATCAGCTGGGTGAACTTGGGCCAGTTACTCTGTCTCAGCCCTAGAAAGGAGGCAATGGCAAACCACTTCTGAAAGACCTTACCAGTGTTACCTGGAGTCAATACTGACTTGATGGCACACACACACACACGGGGAGAGAGAGAGAGAGAGAGAGAGAGAGAGAGAGAGAGAGGGAGGGAGGGAGAGGGAAAGGGAGAGGGAGAGGGAGAGAGAGCGCAATGGAATAAAAGACATAGAGAGGAATATCTGTCCAAATGTATTGTTATAGGATCTAAAATATTCATACTGAATGTATGGTATGAGAAACATAGAGAAACCAGATGCTGAACTGATAAAAAAAAGATATGCACATTTCGACGTGTGAAATCACTAGTAGAGTGACAGCCTAAATCTGGCTTTAGGAGTATCACTGACTTGAAGCTAAACAGACTAAAATGAATTATGCACAACCTAATTTATTGGCTTCTGATGGATGGAGTCTATATTGTGTAACAGGTTCTTGCAATTCTCCCAGATTTTGAATCCACTATGTTTACTAGTAGATATTAATACAAGGACTTGAGTTGATTAGATCTTGGAAGGGGGTAAAACACTGATGGATTTGAGATATCTTCGTGGCTTTGACTGTTTCACTCATCTCCCATCAATTTTATCTTTACTATAGTGAAGATATTTTGTTGTTTATGAGCCAGATCGACACGCTGGAGTTTCAGAAACTATTATAACAAGAAAGAAGTAGTTCCACACCCAATCTTAAGCAACTGCATTCGAACTAAATTAGGAAGGAAAAGATGGGTGTTCTCCAAAGAGGCACCTGGATATTTGTTTTGTCCTTTTACCCCTTTGTAAAATTTGTACAAAAAGCCATGTGTTTTGGCAGCATGGTAGCCTCCTTTTAACAATCATCATCAGACCATGCTGTGGGAAATGGAGCAGAGGCACATTCACACTGTCTCAGGCAGCACCCTATGTGGGCACCATATTGTTATAATAACACAACATCATCACAACAGGACAGCTAGATTTCTTATGACTCAACCTTGGTACAAGTCAAAATTGCAAAATTTCCACTTTTGATATTGACAGAAAAAGAAAAATAGCAAAAAAAAAAAGTCACAAATTGTGGTCATCATGCATGACTGGGAAGTGTTGCAATTGGTCAATATGGAAGCCAATTGCCAAGTGCTTGAAATGTGACCAGGTGACCATACAGTGCTTTTTGTGTGTTTGTGTCTGTGTGTGGTAATTATAAATTCGAGGACAGGTTCTAAATTTTGTTGAGTCCATCATAACTTTGAATGGTTGTTAAGCGACCAAACTTGCTGAGCAACCAAGGACCACCTGTACTAGTGCAGTCTATCAACAATTACCTTAGTACTCATAATTGCTTTGATGGCCGATTCAAACTCCTCTGAATTATTATAATCCACTGTCCACACATGAGGTTTTCCAATGAAATCTTCTGCATAAGGATGCTGAGAGGATACCTAAAATGTACATGAGAAATGAATTACTTAGCATTTTCCGTATGGCACTCTGGGATGGGAAACATTTCTGAAAATATGGCAAAGCGTTAGAGTCAGAAGAGCCAGTTAAGAGATAAGGGTGGGAATGGGTTCATTTTGGTTTCCTGACTGCTTCTTTTCCTGACTCTGAACTAATTCTTACTCCTCATTCTGCATCAGTGCATTCAGCAAAAAATGAAATCTCCCCGAACATTTATACAAACGTTATAAGAATGTTTCCTACCGATTTCTGGCACATAATTCTTCTGCTGTTTGTATAAAACTAGGGGGTGGTAGTTTCTTTAAAATAAATCGTTGTCGCAACAACCCATTTAAGTAATTGGTGATTGAACTTCTTTATCCTGGCCTCTAGAGCAGGCTATGTCTCAAACGTATTGACACATTTAGTCTGGATACAAATTACCCCTTTCTGCGTCAGATATCCTAGTCAACAAGACAGTTCAGGCTCATCAGTTCAGAAATCAAAATGCAGTATGTTATGAAAAAGCAAACAGACAAAACAAGCTTGGTCGTAACATCAGAAAGCAAACTAACCTCCCTTGATGTTGGCTTCCCTCGGAAGAATTCATGGTTGAGTGAACTGTGGGGTGGATTGAAACGAGCTTGCAGAAAAACACATCCATTAGCTATTGCTTCCAAAGGGGCAGGGCCTTCGTAAGGAAAACCAAAGCCAATAAAGAGCTGTGGAAAACAAATCCAGGAATTTAGCAACCTTTGGGAGATACAGGCTATTCAAATATATTTATTTTCTCCTTCAGTTCCTTGCCTCGGCCAAGGGGAGAGAAATTGGTGTACAGCACACTTGTAAAACAGTTTTGACTGTTTCAGCAGAATGGAACTTATGGCTGTTTTACGACAAGTGGGAATGAATGTTCCATGAAGCCTTTGCTTGAACCTTTCATTGACATGTTTCCTATTGGCTGATCAGTCTTCCCTTTTTTTAAATTGTAGAACAAGCCACAGGATGTTTTTCCTATCACTGCCTATGTCAATTACCCTGTACTAATAATTGCACATATTAATAATTAGCTATTGAAGTCTAATTTTCTTCAATAAGCCAGATGTCAAATGATACTTGTAAATGTTATCTTGTAATTTAATTTAGGCAGAGAAATGGTGAACAGTGTGAAATTGAGAAGAACAAGTTCAGAATTTGGTTTCTTTATATTTTCTTTCCTAGTCCTTCTCGTGTTTTTCATTTCTTTAAACCGTGCATTGAGAAGGCCTATACAATTAAATGGGGCTTCATTCACCCTTGCGAATCTCAGATTCCACACATACAATTTCAAAAGGTTGCACTCATGGGGGAAAAAAGTGTACTATATGCTGCAGTAAGAATATGTCTTTTGAGCTATTAAGAGTTAGACCCTGTGCATGACCCTTGGAGGAAGCGAAGTATTTGGAACTACATCTAAGAGTGTGATCTCCCACACACTTTCACAAGTACGAAGTGTTACATGATCCAACTTTGGGAGGGAAATGGTGTGCAATGTCCTATGACTGATGTGTATTCTACCTTTCCTTCCTGAAAAATAAATGTTCGAAAGTTCTGTTTAATTTGTCCTGAGTGATTCTGTTTAGCTTTATTCTGGAGTATCATGGAAAACCAAATGATGGCTAAAACAAGCTGGATAATAAAATTTGAATTCTGCCATCCTCCATAAAGCAATCTGGTAATCTACTGATAAAGTTCTTAACAAATAGTTCTAGCGGATAGATTTCATTCCTGGAATGCAAACTACTGTATATCTGTGCCATAGTTTCCCATGGTTCCTGAAAGATATCTCCCTTCTTAAACTATGTTCTCATCTCTCCAACCTTCATAGTTTGACTATAATTTAGAGCAATATTTCTCAACCTCCATGGCTGGCTGGAGAATTCTGGGAGTTGAAGATCACACATTTTAAAATTCTCAGGATTGGGAAACATTGTTTTAGAGCAAAGACACAGGCTATCATGTGCCTGATCCCTACTAGCAAATTAAGCATCTTGCCAAAGGACACTCTCTTCACTGATGTTTTTAATACTACTCCCCTGATGTTTCCACTGTTTTTCAGCTCTGCAATTCTGCAACGCAAGGCCATCTAGTCCTCTTTCCCAAGGCTTTTTGTAAGTATGAGTACATTCCCATAATTTGTTTATGTGTTCATGCAATTGCAGGAAGCAAAGCTTTTTTTCTGCCAAAAGGGGCTTTTAACCAGTTAAACAAACTAGCTAATTTAACAATTAACCAGTGGAATGGCTTGCCTTCAGAAGCTGTGGTGCTTCATCATTGGAAATTTTAAAGAAGAGATCGGACAGCCATTTATCTGAAATGGTATAGGGCAGTGATGGCTAACCTTTTTGCCATCGCGTGCCAAAAGTGGGGGGAGCGCGGTGGGGTCATATGCACGCGTGCCCACATCCATAATTCTATGCGCCCCCCCCCATGTTCCTCGCCCCCGCTTTTGGCACGTGATGGCCCAGTAGGCCCGTTCTTTGCTCTCCCCAGGCTCCAGAGCCTTTCTAGGAGCCTGAGGAGGGCAAAAACAGCCTGCCCCACCTCCCCAGAGGCCCTCCGGAGGCCGGAAACAGTGTGTTTCCTGACTTCTGGTGGGCCCAGAAGGCCCAAAAATCAGCTGGCTGGCGCACGCATGCGTGTCGGAGCTGAGCTCGCATGCCCATCGATATGGCTCCGCATGCCACCTGTGGCACCCGTGCCATAGGTTCACCATCACGGGTATAGGGTGTCCTGCTTGAGCAGGGGGTTAGACTAGAAGACCTCCAAGATCCCTTCCAACTGATAATCTGTTACTCTTTAAGAGCCTTCCATCTTTCCAAGGTCAGTAAAATGAGGACTCAGATTGTTGCGGGCAACATGCTGACTCTGTAAACGGTATAGCGAGGGCTGTGAAAGCACTGTGAAGCGGTATATAAGTCTAAGAGCCTCGGTGGCACAGTGGTTAGTGTGCAGAACTGCAGGCTACTTCTGCTGTCTGCCGGCTGCCTGCAATTTGGCAGTTCAAATCTCACCAGTCTGAAGGTTGACTTAGAGACTTCCATCCTTCCAAGGTGGGTAAAATGAGGACCCAGATTGTTGGGGGCAATATGCTGACTCTGTAAACCTCTTAGAGAGAGCTGTAAAGCACTATAAAGCAGTATATAAGTCTAAGTGCTATTGCTAAGTGTTATTCCTTCCTTTAGCATCCACACATTCCTCAGTTATGGAACAGAATTATCTGGCCAATACCTTGGCTTTTCTCAGCAGCTGCTGAAAGTCATGCTGGGGCAAAAGACCATGATTCTTCACAAAAGCTGGAACCTCTGGTGGGCGCTGGGTTTCATAATAAACAGTGCCATGGATCTCCATGTACTTGTTAAGGATGGCTAGAAACTTCTCTTTACCCTGGAAAGAAAACAAAGGAAAGGGAAGATGCTAGTCAGGGCCAGTTAAGATCAGCCTGAAATCCTGAACATTTTACTCTCTATTTTTCTTCCTCAATAGGCTTTAGAGTTTCTTTGGAGGCTTTTCTGAACTTGTATGAGGAGGTAGAGGTACTGTTGCTCTTCCTTCATGATATTTATGGCGTTTACATACTATCTCAATCCAGTCAGATCTAGGCAGATATTTTGCTGCTTAGATAACCTCCCTCTCTTTCCTAGCATGACAAAGTCCCATGGGGGTTCTTTATGACACATTTCTTGGAATTTCATATGGAAAGATGCAATACAATGCATCTCACACACTCAGCCCTAACTAAATCAAAGGCAAGAATGCCACCAGAGACAAGTCGAGAGTCAGGCAGCTTAGAAATATAATATATACATAGGCAAATTTTGATATATTTTTTTCTCCTTTGGGAGTACAATATAATATCTTTTCTACCAAATCTAATATGAATAGCTAAAAGAAGAGCCAGTGGAAAATACATTTTCAGCAGTCTACTGCCAACTAAATTTGGGAATAAGGATTCTGTAACCCTCAAATTTTATTAAACTTACATAGGTTTTATTCAACTGTTAGTCTTCTGCTGAAGAAACATAGAATTGGGCAAATAAAATGCATTCCAAATCATATTTGTGGATCCACTAGGGCAGGAATAAAATAATAAGCTTTGATTTGAGAATGCTGTTTCTTCAAAACCCCACCACAGCTATAAGCTGCCTGTTTAGAAAGAGACCCCTCTGTGAATGTGAGATAAAAATACTAGCCTATCATAGAAGGAATGTTATAAGGCAATGGATATTTGTCCTTCTGTAAGATCTTTTTTTAATGAACATAGTTGATTTATCTTTATACTGTATATATATATATACAGTATAAAGATATACATGATATATATATATATATATATATATATATATATATATATATATATATAACTGAACCATGGCTGTATAAAGATCTTGATTTACGTAGGAAAAACCTGGATGAAACAAAAATACACAAAGACCTACGAAAAGAGAATAAAATAAAATAAAATAAATATTTGACCTTTACAGGGAGGAGTCAGGAGATAAGGGTGTGGTTAACTGCAGAAGGCAAACAAGCCAGAAATAGCTATTTTAGTCTCCCTTAAATCTTAAAACAGACAACCAAATGCTGCCTTGATGTCTGATAAAGCCAAAAAATCTAGTGAATGAGATTTCACTGAACCATGGCTGTATACACACACACACACACACACACACACACACATACATACACACACACACACACACACACACACACACACACACACACCCCAAACTTTACTTTTAATGAGTAGATCCTAAGATAGATGACATTTTCATTACCTCAGAATCAAACCTTCATTTCTGAGTGGAAGTTCACTCAATCCACTAAGCAGTGCAACTGGCCTTAGCTAATATTTAGAGTTAATGTCAATGTAAACATAACACTTAAAAGAAATACACTCTTGGTGTCTATAAAAACTGCTTTTTAGATTAACTTTAGATTAACAAGGGATCTGTGTAGCTTACTTGTACACTTCATTTGTCCCCAAAGGGTGAATCTTCACCCAAGATTTCCCTTTTAACACTAAAGCTTAGTCTCGATAAATTAAACTAAACACCTAGCCAAGAATTCTAAGCACTTGAAAACTTGCTATGGATATTTTGTTTCTGGCATTTATTAGTTGATACTAATAAAATATTGCTTTAATACAGCGTTTGGATGGGGTTTTTTCAGGGGTGCTATTCAGCAAGTTCTGACAGTTTCTGGAGAACTGGTAGTGGAATTTTGAGTAGTTCGGAAAACCGGCAAATGTCACCTCTGGCTGGCCCCAGAGTGGGGTGGGAATGGAGATTTTGCAATATCCTTTCCCTGGAATGGGGTGGGAATGGAGATTTTGCAGTATCTTTCCCCTGCCTTGCCCACCAAGCTACGCCCACCAAGCCATAGCATGCCCAGCAAGCCACACCAACAGAACCGGTAGTAAAAAAAATTGAATTCTACTACTGGGTTTTTGTTTTTGTTTAAAACGTTTGTGTATCTGTATATAGATCTAGGAGTACAAGCCCAAAAAATAAACACACAAATTTATTCTTAATGAGAGGGGCTTCCTGTGCTGTATGATCTCTCTCTCTCTCTCTCTCTTTCGCTTTTTCTCTCTCATTCTAATTCTTCTGCAACTCCCATCCTGTTAGAGAATGATTGTCTTTGATCAGTGTGTGTATTTATTTATCCACGGGTTACTGAAAAGCCTTCACCATTTTAAAAAAAAGTGTAAACCAGAGGTATTAAAAACAGCAATTAAAAGCTTCGGTAAACCGTTCTATTTGGAAACATTCAAGCGTACTTTTAGCAAATAGCATATTCAGTGCAAAGCTAAAGAGAAAAACAGGGTGAACCATTTATATGTTAGAAGGTGAGAGCCTCTTGAACACCTTCTTGAGTGCAGGTAGAAAATGTAGTTGCTTCTATCTTGTTTAATTGCTTTATTGCAGGAAGAAAATAGACATATTTAAAAAGATTAAAAAAAGAAGAAAAGTGGCATCTTGCTGCCACGACCTGGCAATTTTCCTTTTGGAGATCCAACATGCATTAGGTTGATTAATTTAGAGCTCATTTGATGCTATCTTTAAATAATTGCACAAAGCCAGTAAGGACTTCATTAACGCTCTATCTAATGCATACGCTTGCAGATCAATATATGTTGCACAATATTCCCAAGCATGGATCTCTTTTCTGTGCCAGTATAAATTCTGCTCAAAAAAGCAAATTCCCCTTGGAATTCAGCTGTGGTCAGCACCAAATAGTACTCTGAACAGTACTCTTTTCATCCCCCTTTCCTTTCTTCAACTCCCCATCTACCTCAGCCTTAAAAGAACCAATTATTCTGAGAAAGAGCAAAGGTGTCAAAATTCAATATGGTGGATCTGAAACTTGTCAGTCCCTCAACTTTACACAAATTCTCCTACTTAACGCTCATAAAGGAAGGAATGTCCCAGTATTGCTGATCAATTAGACAACTTAGAATTTCACCGTCTTTGGTCTGACCTAAGTATAGTACATAAAATCATCTGCTACAATGGCCAGACAAGGAATAAGATTTACTTTTATAGCAACTCAGACTCCGTGGTGGTATCATTTAGGCTCCACCCTGCAGCTTCATCAAGATGGAGGCAAAAGGGAGGGGCTTGCAGAATGATGTCACTGTAGGGCAGGGCTTGCCCCTGGGTCCCTCCCAGCTGTGCAAGATACCTTAGAATAGATGTTGTTTCAAAATGTGTTTTTGAGTATGCAGACGCACAAATGTGTTGGTACTTCTTTCTTACAGCTGTGTCTTTTCTCAGTATCATAATGCTGTTCTGCCCACGCGTGTGATGTGCTTCCTTTCATTGTGTATTATTGCCTTGCCTCAGGCAACTTTTTCCTCAGATTCCCCAAAATTTCAACAATGGGCTATTCCTGGTTTAAAATTCTACCCCTAGTATTTCTGGCCATGAAACAGATCCCAGGCCTGCCACTGGACCTTATAGGGGAGGCACAGAAATGTTTTAGCATAGATTCTACAGGTAGATGTCAGGGGTGGGTTCTACTTACCTTTACTACCGGTTCGCAACGGAGCTGCGTGTGCGCTCTTCTGCGCAAGCACATAAGCATTTTGATGACATCAGGGTCAGTGGGCGGAGTCTCTCACCTGTTTTACTACCGGCGGGCAACCCACCACTGGTGGATGTTTGATGATGTCTGATTCTACAGTGGGATGTCTGAACACAATTGAGCAGAAGAATATATATAATTCAGTGGTGGGCTGCTTCTGGTTCAGACTGGTTTGGGCGAACTGGTAGTTGCAACCTGCAGGTGGGCCCGGCCACCAACCCGGGTGCAATCCTGTCCTATATTGCTGTGTTTTTGATGTTGCACACATGTATAGAAGGCGCACGCAAGTGAATTGCCATGTTTTTTGATGCTGCACACACAGGTGGATGGTGCACGCGAGCAAATTGCTGTGTTTTGTGATGTCGCACGTATGCACGGATGATGCGCACTCACATTTCCAATGCTGCGCAAACCGGTTGTTATGGTATGTGATGTTCACCTCTGATATAATTTATATATGATGATGATGATGATGATGCTACCTAGTTAGGGTAATGAAATGTCTGCAAGAAAAGAAGCAAGCTCAGAGAGTACCAGGGACCCCTCATATATAAATTTTATGAGTCACATATTTATTCCTACATATCAACAAAGGGAAACCATTTGCTAGCCCATATATATTTATAGTAAGTTGCTTTATGTGTTTCATGTTATATCTGCATGCAGATGAACAAGACAGTAAAAATAGGAGTGGCATATTTGGTTGGAGTCATAAATATGGCGGGAGAAGAGAAAGAACTTTCTCCAAAGGAGTCCGCAGTTTTTCTTTGTGGATGATGCTCTTCACTGCCTCTTAATAGAGCTTTTTGCTGCCTAGAGTTTTTAGTAAGGAGCAATTGCAGACTGAGGCATAACTGATTTCTCCAATTGTGGAGGGGCCTGATTTTCAGGGAGAAAATGTCTCTGCCAGAGTGTGTATGGATAAAAAAACAAACAAACCATTCTCTTAAAAATTCACTATGCACGCTTTGATTTTGCCTAGGGAAGAAATAATTGTTTTCTCCGAAAAATGGAACAGTAGTCACAGGAGGGAAGATAACCCTTTTCATAGATATGCAAAGTAGACACCAGCAGCAAATGAGAGGAAGCAACATGAAGAAAAAGAGAACTTGCCATGTCCGTGTCCTTTATAAAGAATGTATGTGTGTTGAGCAAATGCCATTTGTACCAAAGCAATCAGAACAAAATGATTTGTCTTGCTTAAAACAGCAAGATGAATGTCACTTTAAAGAATCATCTAAAATCTCACTTTGTAATAATTCCTATTAAACTCCATTTTGAAAACAGTTATTTAAATGCATATAATCTACCTATTAAAAGCATTAAAGCGTTATTTGTTCTGAGATAATACATTAAACATATATATAGTTTAAAATGATTTGTGACTTACTGTACCTGTAACTGGAAATCCATGTTGGCACATAGAAAGAAGCAAGAAGAGGCAAGATTGACTTCCTGTGTATAAAAGACAACAAACTAAAATGCTCCAAGATGGTGAAATACAAGTTATATGACCATGTAAAAGAGCTTCGGTGGATCAGAACAGTCATTCATCAAATCTAACTTCCCCCAACCTGGTGGTCACCAAACAAGCTGAATTTATAGTCAACCCATAGCAAATTCTTCTTCATTCTGGAAAAGGCCAGCAACATAGCTGTCACCACTCTTCCCCTGGAAAAAATATTCTCCAAATAAAAAAAACAGAACCAATGCTATGAATGTTTTAGATGACTTATGTTTGAAGAGGTCGGCTTGAATGATCAAACATGGAACATAGAACTCTTAAAGATTGTGATTAGTTCAGAATCTGTTCTCAGTTTATAGCATGCTGGAAAATATTTGCTATGGTCAGTTGATCTGTGTGACTTGTCTTCTTATAGGAAAATTGAAATAATCTGATGTCATAAACAAATCAAGCAAGCAAGCAAGCTTTGATTGCCAGTCTGTATCCTCAAGATATGAGCTTTGCATCCTGAAGTCAGACAATCATGACTTCTTTCCCTCAGTTCTATCATCCATCCCATAGTGCACAACCAAGTTTTTGAAGGAGCGGATCCCCCGTACAGTAGTTGATGGAAGGATTCTGCGGAAATCTTTAGGTTGCAGATTCAGAATCCTGTCCAAATAGTGCTTCTATTGAAACTTCACATGAAATTAGCCCCAGGTACAGCTTTTTAACAGTCAATTCAGGGTTGTCCTGAATGTCAGTTTTTCTTCTCCTGGGCAAAATTCTCATTGAATGTCACCATAGCTTAAAACTGCAGCTTGCTTTTCTATGACATTCATAAATGTCCCCGGGGCCATTATTAACATTAAGTAGTGCAAAGAATAAAAAATTAAGATAAACAAAGATTAAGGTCTGGACCGTCACAAAATTGATCTAATAGTTATGGTTTTCCTAGGCTAAATATAAAATTTGAAGAACTCAACAAGGAGTGAGACTATGCAACTAGGTTTGGTATGAAAAAAGGAGACTTGTGGATTCTGCATCCATAATTGGGCAGAATTAGCATGCAAGATGTGATGTCTGAAGATGGGATTCTCTAGAAAGAGGTTCCCAAACTCTGCAGGACTGCAACACTTAAAATGACACACACATTTATGTGGTTCTCCCTGTCCCCACCCTCAATTAAACAAATGATTTCAATGGTGTAGGATTGAGCAGGATATAAATATATCACTATTACTCATTAATACCAATGGTGTTTTAAACTTCGTTTAGCAACAGCCCTTCAAGATTTGGATAGATAAAATCAGGAGCAAAACTCAGACCCAATTTTGATCCTGCTATCCTTTTGCCTGTGGAAGCTAAATCAGGCTGGGAAAAGTGTGTGAATTTACTCTGTAAATTCTCCAATTTGAGGAGGTAAAGGATACATTCTTTATTTCACGAGATTGTTGAGCTCATATATAAAATGCACCCCGCAGGCATAAAAGGCATTTCGAACAGTGCCGAGGAATGAGTGAGTTTCATTATTTATATGGTTGGGATGAAATGCTTGTGTATGCAACCCACCTTCCAAATGCTGGCTTCCTTCCCATAGACAACCGCCATATTGTTAGCCTTGTTGGATTTAATAAACTGCTTCTCAGTCACATTGAGCTCTTCTGACACAAACCCCATAAAAGAATTATCTGGTGTATGAGCTGTGGAGGAATAACATAATGTGTTACTGTAACAATGGAAATCTTCATCTCTCTCCCCTGAATAATACAGTCTATCCAGAGATGGGTTTCAGCAGGTTCTGACCATTCTGGAGAACCGGTAGTGGAAATTTTGAGTAGTTCGGAAAACCGGTAATAAAAATTCTGACTGCCCCTGCCCCTGCCCCCATCTAGTCTCTGCCTCCCAAGTCCCAGCTGATTGGGAGGAAATGGGGATTTTGCAGTATCATTCCCCTGGATTGGGGTGGGAATGGAGATTTTACAGTATCCTTCCCCTGCCACACCCACCAACCCATGCCCACCAACTCATGCTATGCCCACCAAGCCATACCCACAGAACCAGTAGTAAAATTTTTTGAAACCCACTACTGAATCTATCCCACCTCCAATGAAATAGCATTCCATTTCATTGGAAGAGTATGTACTTTGTAGAGGCTACATTGAATTTTGTGCTCACCCTAGGTGAAGGATATTCAATCGTGGCAACTTTAAGACCTGTGGACCTCTCCAACCTGGCTGGAGAATTCTGGGAGTTGCAGAATCTTACAGTTGCCAAAGTTGGACACCCCTGCCCTAGAGTTTCTACACTTTTTTGCTAACTTTATGTGTCATACCCTGAAATATGGGATCATAAATATCATCATCAGAGTTGGAAGGGGTCTTGGAGGTCTTCTAGTCCAACCCCCTGCTCAAGCAGGAGAACTTATGCTATTTCAGACAAATTGATGTCCAGTCTCCTCTTAAAATCCTCCTGTGATGGAGCACCCACAACTTCTGAAGGCAAGCCATTACATTGGTTGATTATTCTCACTGTCAAGAAATTTCTCCTTAGTTCTACATCAGGGATGTCAAATTCAATTTCATTGACGGCTGCATCAGGATTGTGTTTGACCTTGGAGGGCTGGGGTGGGCGTGGCCAGGGTGGCCACGACCAGCTCGACATCACTCGTGTTGGGGGGCCCTGTGGTGGCCTGAGCACTCTGCCAGCAAAAATGGGCCCCCGAGCTCTGTTTTTGGCTGCAAAGTCCTCCTACAACCCTCTGCCAGCTAAAATGGAGCTCTGTTTTTGCTGGCAGAGGCACCACAGGCCAGTCCTTCATTGTTTCCAGGGTAACCACTCTGTGGCCCAGATCTGGCCCCCTGGCCTTGAGTTTGACACCCCTGTTCTTGGTTGATCCATTCCATTCTATATTACCAATCCTCTGGTTAGCCACATGAGACGTGCTTTGTTAGTTTAGAAATCAAATACCCTTATTTTAAAAATGAATCTACTGATATATTTCACACCTCTCTTATCAGATACTTTTAATTCTGTAATAGAATATCCACTTTTTTTTTTGTTCATTAAACAAAATGCAATAGCTACAATAATTGAATGAGCTGTCTGAAGAAGGATGGGCAATTTTTAAAAACAAAAGATCAGTCCTGAAAGAAATATTACTTTTATATAACATTTTGTTTTGGCTCATAATTTGCACTTGGCATAACTGTTTAAAAATGTGATTATAAACTTGGCTGGCCATACTAATTCTTATTATTGTTTGGAAAGTTTTCAAAGCTTTGATGATTTGGGCAATACAATACAGGAATTGTATTAACGCTAAAGTTGTATTTTTCTACAATTCAAATGTTTGGGTAATTCAATAAACTGCTTTATTTGCAGTTTTTAAGATCAATTTAGCTTCTGGTTCCATGAGCAAAGTTTCATCCAAAATAACAACATGATCAAATAATTCATGGTAATTTCTTAAAACCAAGAACTATCTGCTATTGATTCTGTTCCTGGATCAATGATTCATCAGATTTTCATGAACATCTCATATTTATTGGGAGAAAATAAAAGGGGAATAAAAGAAAGAGTAATAGTACTAGCTTTGGAGAAAGGGAAGAATGCTAGAGTATATTTAATTTCCAGTGCATTTTGTAAACTATCTGACAAAATCTCACATGGACTTCCAGATGTTAGATTTCTATCTGCTTTAACAAGCATGCTCAATAGTAAGGAATCATAGAAGCTGCAGTCCATTGACATCTGGAGAGCCATAGGCTGCTGATTCCAACCTTAAGTATGTCTATATGCATGCTCACAACTTGGTTTGTGAGCAATTAGGAACATTTCTTTCTCCTGAATTCAAGTCATTTATACAGTATGTGATCCCAGCCATTTATACATTTTGTGTGCTTGTGTCCCAGACCAGTCATATATATAGTTTGTGTGAATATATATACAGTCTGTCTCAAAGGTGCTTTTTCAAAAGGCAACCAGACTTTCTTGGTTTTGCCTTGAAGATGATTCCTTGAAGAACTGAAGATGCTTCTTGGATGAGAAGCAAAACATCTTCAAGAGAAAACCAAGACAGTCCAGTTGCCTTTTGAAAAAGCTGCTTTGGGACAACCATGCCAAGTTGACTGAGAATCTCCATAGAGGACTTCCAGTGGGATCGCGACATCGCCGGACGCTTCTTTTTGAAGCGCCTACCCAGGGCTCCGTAGAACCGCAAGAACAGCGACTATCAGCTGTCTTGCAGTTTGGAAACTTTCCTCCTGGTAAGAGGGGGGAAAGTGAGTAGACGGGTGGGGTAGAGCTCCCTGAGAGTGCCAGATTTTACCCATAATCTGGCACTCGAAGATGAGAGCTCCCCGCTAAGCCTGTCGTACTGACCCTGGATGCCTCTGCTTTGCAGAGCTAGATGTCGTGACCATCCCAGCAACCAACTTTAAACAAATACTTTCTGAATCAAGCTGGCGGAGCATAAGCAGCATGAATAAAATAGCAAGTATTTTCTTTTTTTTTAACTCCAAAGATTTACCTTCTTTAAAAGATTTTCCTTAAGCTGAAAGTGAAAGCAAGATGGCGTTTGAATTTCAATGGGGCATGAAGAAGTGAAAGTTAAAAGTAATTATTGATAAGCCCCTGTTTGAAACATAAAACTCTTTTTTGAAAAGTGGATGAAACAAGAAAGGAAGTAATTATAATAATTGAAGCAGTAATATAAATTACAAATTGCAAAGGGTCTTTTTTTTCTTTTTGATATTTTTTTCTTTTCCTGTCCTTTTGGAAGGGAAGGAAGAAGGGGGGCAAGATGGCTGGTCTTTTTGAAAGCAAAGAAAGCAAAGAAGGGTTAATTAACCCTCAGATATGGTCTGATTTTGAGGAAGCTTGGAGTTCAATTACCTCTGCTTTATTGGAAAAAATTGATACTATATTTCAAGCTTCTCAAGCTGGAAACAATGAAACACATGGAAATACTGAGTTGCAGTCTAGCAGTGGGGGATTGATTGAAGAGCTGGGAGATGGAAAAGAACAACAACAGCCTATAGTAGTTTTTTGGGAGAGAAAGATGGATGCTTTGCAGAATAAGGAGCAAGAAATTTTGAGAGCTGATGAGACTTTGGTTACACGAATTTTTTCTTACAAAGTCCAACCTACATTTAAAGAGCTGTTTTCAGAAGAAGTTATAGTTCTGCAAAAATTTTATAATATGCAATCCCAAAAAATGCAAGATTATACTGGAGTTAAAAAAGGCAGAGGGATCAAAGTTAAGAAGAGTTCATAAAAAGGAGAAGAAGAAAGACGGGAGACAAGGAAAATAACCCTGTTTGATGAGATGATGGTCCTTAAAAAGTATTGTTTAAGTGTTTAAAGATTCTGAACTTTTGGAAGAAAACATCCAACAGCTTAATGCCAGTTAACTAAGCGATGAGCGACGATGAGGAGGTAACCTACAGCTGTATTGGAATATTTTGAGAAGAATAAACAGATCACTGCAATGCTGGTGTGTTGGGTTGTGAAATAAGCCTTGACCTGAATGATTTGGAATATTTTATTAAGGACTGTAATAAATTTGGACTTAATTGCAATTGCAGAAGTTTTATTGAATATAGTAAATTGGAGTTTTCTGTTTGAAGGTAATAAATATAAGGCAAAAGGACTATGGGCCTAAGGCAATTGCAGCTGATCTGGTGGTTTCCCTAATATATCTGATGAATTTATCAATCTAATTTCTGGCTGGATTCGATGGATACTATTTGAAATACAATTACAAAGTCACTCGGGGGTTTTTTTTTATATAAAGAAGTAATTTTTATTTAGGTGGGTAGACGTAAATGAAGACATTCTACATGCTGTTGGAAGATGTGAAGATAAGAAGATTAGCAACTGGTTTAATCTAGTATGAAGAATTTAAATGTTTGATATAGCTATTAAATGATGTTTTTAGTTGATTTGTTAATATGTATTGATAAATTAATAAGAGGTTTGATTATTATTTTTTAGTTAGAAAATGTTTTTTTTAAGTGTTTTAATTATAATTGGACCTTGATGGTTTAAAAGTGGAGGATGGAAGAGTTTATATAGTATTTTATTTTAAATTTGGGGTTTTTGAATGAGGTTTTTTTTTTGTTTTCAATGAAAGAAGTTATAAAATATCTTGTTAAACTGTATAGATCTAACAATTTGTTAAGTATCTATTAGTTAAATTGAGTAATGATAGGATTGATTAGGTAATATTTAACTGCTTTATTAACTGCTGTAATTATAAATGGATACTAATTCTGTTAAATTAGATGGAATGAGAAGAAAGAAGACTTGCTTTCCTTTTATCCATTTGTTTAATGATTATGATAAGTGAGAGATGGAGTTGAATTTAGGGGATTTAAGCTGTATTTTATATTTTGTATTTGCTCTGGGAAGTCGGGAGGGCTGGTTGGGGAGGGGGGAGAAAATGTATGTAAAATTTTTAAAACTTTCTTAATAAAAAAAAAGAGAGAGAGAATCTCCATAGACATATATACAGCCTGTTCACACTACTAACAATATTGTGGCTGAAGAGAAAACAGAATCCTTGTGGACCCATTTCTTGAGGACCAACCTAGAGTCATTCCAAAACAAAACCTAGAAATAATTTATTTATTTATTTATTTATTTAATTTTTATACCGCCCTTTTCCTGAAGGACTCAATTCTTTTGTCTTCTTCTCAATCAGGACAGTTTGCTGTTACCACATTTACTAGTGGCTGCAAAATAAAATTGAGGAATCTCTGTACACTTTCCAATGTTGTTGAGCTACCTCCCAGCATTGACCAGGTTTGCAGCACTTCTGGTATTCATCAACATCTGGAAAGCAACAAATCCCCACCTCTGTTTCATCAACTATAAATGCCCTGCTCGCTAATTCTTATTTTAAAAATCAAAAGAATCATTATGCTAAATTTACCCATATTTTTATACCATTATTTTGTCTGTAGATTTTTACCACCACTGATATTGAGTTTGGCTTTGCTTTGCTTTGACTGCCTCTTGACAGGAAAAAGGAGCACCAATCAGGATCTTCCTTGGTCTGCTTGCTTTCCCAGCATGTTGTCCAATTTAACAAAGAACTCATTCTTATCCCCTTATGCATGCCATATTTCTTTTAAGAGATGGCAGGAAAGATCCACTGCTTCTTTTGCATGTATTTAAATATATGCTGGAGTCAATCTTACAGGAGTGGCCTTTCTGAATAGTTGTTAACAATGCCAGAGCCTTTATTAGAAAACACACTTTGTTTATTTGGAGATAATTCTTAATTCTTTGATATAATCTTCCCATGAGCATATCCCTGACATAATATTACAAACAAGAAAAATGTTATGAGATGATTACTGCTAAATGTCACCCCTCAGCCAATATATATTATTAGAGGAATTAGGATAGTGAGAGTTTTGGACTGATTGGGAGGACAGAAATTTCACTCTTTAAGAGACTCTTAAAATTCACTCTTGTTCACTTGGGAAGAGCATCCCAAAGGGTCAAAAGAGACAAATGGGGGCAGTAACCGAATCGCTACCCTTTGTTCATGGGTATTGCATGTAGACATCCTTTCATTGGGTGATCCTAGGCTCATCTTCTCTCTCAGCCTAACCGGCATGATAAATTTATTATGAGGATAAAAAAGGGATACAATGAAAACCTGTGCTCTTTGCTAAAAGTATATGCATAAAACATTTATATATGATTGAAACTCTTGTGCCTGTAACTTTAACTGGGAAAAACAGTGTATCATAAGGTATGTAATATTAGTGTTAACATTGTTTTTTTAAAAAAAGACTTGACCCAGTCAATGTACTGTCCACAAAATATATATATGGAATATAAAAAAAAAACTTGTAAAAAAAATAAGGCAACAATTTTTGAACCAAGATATCAAATGGGCTAATTTATGAAATCCATCCATGGAATCCATGACTCCTGTAGGATTGAAATTTGGCAAATTTGTAGTTGGTTCTGTGCTGCCACACTGCTGCCCAGAGATTCAATATTCCCATCCTGCTCTAGCACTCCAGAGACCAGGTACAGCGTCCTCTTTCTTGGCTGCTGGAGATCAGGTAGACTCATCCTGCCCTAGTCCTTTGGAGGCCAGGTAGACCAGTCCCACTATGACCTAAGGGAGGGCAATCAGCCACAAGGAAGCTGTCAAGAAGTTGAAAATTGTTGTTACTGCCACTGCTTTTTTGCCTTTGGTCATTCTGTTTCTCTCTTTTGGTAAGAAAATATCTCTGAAACAATGACCCAACGGATCACAGGTTGTCTATTGACAAATAAAATAGTCCTAAGTAGAGCTAAATTGAGAATGTCATATTATCAGTAAAAGAAGCCACAGATATGTCTAGCAGATCCTAAAGCTAACAAATAGGACAAAGAAATCCATTTTGTGAAGCTAAGAATGAGTTAATCTTACTACAAAAAACTTTTCATTTCTAACCAATATATTGCTGAGGCTCACCACACTGATTTCCAGGGACCTGGCAACAATGAAGTCACCCGTCCTTAACTAAAACTAGAGCTACAATCTTCAGGTCACACATAGCTGGCCTTCTTCCAGAAAACCTGCCTGCTTCTAACAATGATTTCTGGTTGTTGTCATTTCCCCACCCCCCAGCCCATCTCTCTTCAACCTTCCAGTCGGAACTGTGTATTTTCCCACCTGCCTCTTCTGATAGTTTATCATGTCCTCAGGGAATTCTGAGACAGATTCTGTGCAATAGAATATACCAAAGGAGGGGGCATAAGAAACCTAATATGATGCCGATCTATAAAAGCCCATTTGTTTCATTTCTCATTTGATCCTTAGATTGTTTTGACCACAACATCACATCCCTCTGTTACTGCTTCAATTGGTTTCTAGCTAGGTGACAAATGATTGGTTATTTTGGCAACTTCCAAAGGGAGACAGAGAGAGAGAGAAACTTGCATGGGAATCATGCAGTGTCAGTCAAAACTCTTTCATTCAAACTGAGGAAAAAGGTAGATGTTGGAGTAGCCTGAAAACATAATTAACAGAACAGTGGGAGTGGGTAGTTAAAAGCTAAAGTGAAAGCTAATTAAAATGGCAGGCCCCATTAAGCCAATTTATCCTTGGGGTATCATTGTCAAGGTTAAGGTCAGGTTGAATCAGCAAGTTTGCCTATTGGGGCCCTTGGGAAATCAGTACAGAGGTGCACAAGTGGCCAAATATCTTAACACAACAAGAAGTATCCCAGGGAAAAAGATGTTTTTAGTTTCTATATTCGTGGACCGGGGTGAAATGCTACCGGTTCGCACCAGTTCAAGTGAACTGGTAGTGGCAGAGGATGATTCGGAGAACCGGTGGCAGCAGCAGCGCAAGGTTCCGCCCACCTGCCTGGACGTTGTAGGAAGTAATCTGTTTTTTACCCTTTGCACATGTGCAGAAGGGTTTGCGCATGCGCAGAGGATCCAAAATCACACGTGATGCGTGCGCTCAAGTAGAGCAATCATGCATGAGTGGTGCACGCACTTCCAAACCAGTAGGGAAGGTAAGTAGATTTCACCCCTGTCATGGTCCCTTTGGGAGTTTTCCATTTTTCACAGCTTCAGCTTTATTCCCTAGTTTCCAGAATGGAATGTCAATCAGTCAACCTGACGCAAATGACTGGTTCAAAAATGTGATCAAATCTGGGCTGCCACAAAATCAGGGCAGTCGTTAGATGACAGCAAAATATTACAATTATATGTATCTTTTTACTGCTATCATGGGATCATCTGTGCAGCTCAGATCTGATCCCCTGGTTCAATCAGCAGTGGAGAAAGAAAGCATCTGATCCATCACAGATTGATTACCTGGTCAGGTAATGGGATCAGTAATTGATTGCTCAAAGTATAATCACCAAGCTTATCTTAGAACAAAGAATGTTTTGAAGATGCAACTATGCTGTAACAAGAAGGACACACTAAAGGAGCTCAGATAATACATTTTTCTTTCCTTTATGTGTGTCCACTCCTCGAAAAGCAGAAATAAGGCAGAGGCTTGGAGAGCACAGGTCTGGCACATGTTCTGGGACAGACAAAGACAGCTCTGAAGCTTACAGAAGGTGTTCCTCAACTCCAGAAAAAAAGACCAAGAGGGGTTCTTTGAGAAACTTGAACATGCCCAAAGAACAACAAATTGTTCCATGAAGAGCTATTTTTTTCCCATTGGAGACCTTTATATATTGCTATCCTTATCTCAAGCTCCATGACCTTCACAGAACAGGACAGGATGTAATGGAGGGACTCTCCATCACTTATTTCTTGCTGGCTTATCTCTGATGAATCCTGCTTGAAGCATTTCAATTGCAGCCTCCCCCTCCCCCCCAGGTTCTTTCAGTCAGCTTCAAGTTGGTGGAAAAAGGAAGAACTGCTCCCAAAGAATGTAAAAACTGAGCTGGTCTTTTTTTCTTTCAGGTAAGTGGTTCATTGCTTGAGAGGAATGAATAGTACATTGAATAGTGTTTAGATAGTGACCCATGCTTCATATAACTAGTCAATAGGCAATGTTGAGCATTCTGGACCAGCTGAAGGATCGCAACACATTTCAAAAGGGACTTCGGACAGAACATAGTGGAGGAGATTTGTTTTTTGGGTTCTTCACATAAGCTCCTTGGAGATTTCTGTATTTCCACTCTGAAAACCTAGGAAGGCTTTTATCTTGTTATCCCACACCTCATGAATATAAAAATCACTTACGAAACATTGTCATGAACTGTTTAGGATGGAGATTCCAATAGCCCCAGTTTGTTCGATATCCATGCAGAGTGGCATATTCCTCATGATTGTATGCAGGTTCAGTCCCAAAAGTATCAATTACTCGAACACGGCATCTGTGTAAGAGAATAAGGGAGGAAACCCTGTAACTTTGAACAGCTTTGAAAGTCATGCTTTCTACTGGTTAAGTGGAAGTGTCCTATTATGGGATTTGGGGATCCTGTGATCTACAATGAATAATTATAAACTTCTTGTACCAGGGACCTGCTTATTGGTTTGCTTGTTTCTTAGATGTATATCCTGCTTTTTGTTCAAAGGCTGCACTTACTATTCCTGCTTTCCATTGGTCCTCACAATAGCAACCAATAGCTGGCAGAAAGAAAGTTGGCGCAAACACACCTGGTGAATTTCCATGGTTGAGGAGTATCCCAAACCTGTGTCTCTGCAATGCCAATCCAGCACCTTAACCACTATAAAATACCCTATTTTCTCCAAAATAAGGCATCCCCTGATAATAAGCCCAATTGGGCTTTTGAGCACATGGCAATAAGGCCAAGTGCTTATTTCAGGGTTCAAAAAAAATATAAGACAGGGTCTTATTTTCGGGGAAACACGGTACTAGCTCAACATTAGACTTGTGTCCAAGAATAGCCTTACCAGTCAGGCACTGAGGAAATGCATTGATGGAAACAGAAGAATATGCCCCCGGTGCTCTGCACAACTTCTCTTAGCAACAGCAATAATCCTTAGACTTATATACCACTTCACAGTGTTGTACAGCCCTCTCTAAACAGTTTACAGAGTTAGCATATTGCCCCCAACAATCTGGGTCCTCATTTTACCAACCTCAGAAGAATGGAAGGCTGAGTCACCCTTGAGCCAGTCAGGATCGAACTCCTGACAGTGGGCATTCTAAAACAATTGTGCCACCACAGCTCTCTTCCTTTCCATTTCAGACGATGTATGACTAAGTTAGTTTTTAGACCTGAGTTTAATGCTCTTTCAGAAAAATGCTAGCCTATGTGTCATCAGCCCAAAAGATAGATTAATGAGCAATTCTGTACCAGTGATTTGTCACTCAGGATACTTGAAAGATGGCTAAATCCTGTATCTTAGGCACCTTAGGCACTTACATTCATCTCCACCTCACCAACTGTTACAGAGAGCCATTAGGTTCAGCCATCAGAGTAGTACATTTTATGCCAGCATACTTTTCCATTGACTCAATGAATGGAGGAATTAACGGGATCTGTTCTTGAAGATAGCCAAGAGTCTCTTTTTCTTGAGAAACCATATTCATAAATATTAATAGGAGAAACTAATATTGTCAGTAATAACAAGATTATGAGACCAGCATTGGCTTGTTTTTGGGTGAAATTCAAGGAGCTGATTGCAATATTTAAAATCGCCTTCCATCCTTCCAAGGTGGATAAAATGAGGACCCAGAATGTTGGGGGCAATATGCTGACTCTGTAAACTGCTTAGAGAGGACTGTAAAAGCACTGTGAAACAGTATATAAATCTAAGTCTTACTGCTATTGTTTGGGGCCTGGTTATCCACCAGACCAGTTCACTCAGAACAGAATCTATTTGCCTGAGGTATTCTACCCAGAAGGTTTACTGACAGTCCTCACCAACCCTAAGTGGCAATGAGAGGAAACCTGGAGGTTAGCATTTTCTGAGATCTCCCCTTCTGTGAAAAGCCCCACCACCAGCTATAAAGATCTGCCCACCCCCCCTCTCACTCCTGGTGCTTAGAAAGCCACTCAAAACTTGGGTTTTTCCAACATGAATTAGAAATAAGTCTCTGTGTGGTGTAATCTGGTATAAAATAGCCCAAATGCTTTACGATTATGGGATTGAATTGTATTGTTACAGTTTGAATGATTATGTTACATTTTGATGTTTTTGGTATATGTTTATTGTATTATTTATAGATATTTTGTATTTTGAAGCTTGTGAGCTGCTTAGAATTGAGCTAATGGAACTAGCAACAAACAAATGTTAATGCAGAAAAGGAGAAGCACTAAGACTCTCTTTTCCTTGAGAAACCATATTCATGAATTTTAAAAAATGTGCTTTTAAAGCAGAGCTTGCAAAATGAAGCATAGCCTGCAACAAAGACAATAGGAGCCACTAGACTTCATGGAGCTTTTACTATTAAACTTGCCACTCCATTAATCTACAGTCAACTCCATGTATATCTTGCACTTAAAAGCTTGTGCAGTGAACAACATCAGTCTATAAACAGCCTCTGCAACCACATATTTCTTTCAGAGAAGAAAGACAACTGTTGGATCTAAAGAAAGTGGAAAGTGAAGGGCAGGGGAGAGAAAAGATCTCAAACAATACCTCTCCAAAACAAAGCACAAAGAACCCTCCCACCCCAAATCTGGATTGGTGACAGATTTCCGTTCCCATGGAAGTACATTTCAAATCAAAATTTGTTATATAAAAAATATTATGTACAATGGATGCTAGTTTGAACCATGGAATCTAGCCTGCTTTATCTGTGTATGTACTGACAGTGTATCTGTGGGTTTTTTTTTCAATCTTCTCAATCTATTTCAGAACTACATAACCTCTAGTCCCCTAGAATAATATTGTGTCCTCCCAAACACCCTTAGAATGGACAGGATTTGTTTTGTCCCATTTAGGGAACTGTAAGGTAAATTTAAGGATCATTATTAGTGTCTTTCTCCATTAAAATTCACCATTCAACCTTTCCCTCCAAACAAAAAGTGAACCAAGTAGTTGATTCTACCCATTCTATTGATGTTTGAATTCATCCACCCAATTACCCAGGTATTGGACAGGGTACCTCTCTCTCTCTCTCTCTCTCTCTCTCTCTCTCTCTCTCTCTCTCTCTCTCTCTCTCTTCATTAAATCACTGTATGAATTCTAATGTATTTAAAAATAAGTCTTTTTTTTAAAAAAATCCAATTTCATTTGCACAGGAATTCTGTTTGCTCTATCTGTTCATTGTGGGTTTTCTTTCTCTTTGCCAATCAAAGATGGGTGTATAATGTTAATAGAACAAAGAGAGTCATTCTGGAAGTATACAACCACCAATATGCATAGAAGAGGAACAAGAGATGGAATCTTCTCATTGTTTTCACCCTTCTCCTGGCCTCCACCTTGCATGGAACATCTATGGATGAGCCTTTCCACTGCATGTTATAGTGACTCTCTAGTCTGCATGGGCACTGGAGGGGAGGAGCTTACTTTCTTGGCCCTCCCCAATCCTCACACACCTTTGAATGTTCTCAAGGCAATTGAAAAGAGCTCAGGATTGGGAGACGAAGAGAGCAAGATCTGAAAATACAGCATCAGGGTCCCAACTCTGCTCTTTTAGCCAAGCAAAACACATAAGGAAAATTGATTTATAATAAAAATCATAATATAATCTGATATTTTTGAACAAAAATAATGAAGGATAGTGGGGGTGGCAGGTGGGAGAAGAAAAGGATACCATCAGTGCTAAAATGACATCACAAAATTTTGCTAGCAAATGATCTGGAAAGAGACAAGGAATTGGGTCATTTTGCTTTGTTTTCCTCTACTTTTAGTACCCGGGGTGTGGGTGTGGGTGTGGGGCAAAATAAAGATGACTTTGTCATTTTAGCAGCCATGTTTTCTTTCTTTCGTGATGTTTACCGAATGCATTCACAGAAGGCTGATCCATTAGTTTCCCCTGCTCTCTTCACACACTGAACACCCAAACGCTTGCCTCCTCCCTCAAAAGCCTGTGGCGGATAGTGGTGATGATGATGATGGTGGTGATAATTTCTCTTAGGAGAACAATATATAACTTTGCTCTTTTGCCATTCTAAGCACAACATAATATGTGACAATGGCAGCTGGAAAATAGAATGGAGGGTGCAATTGACCAGCTGTCACAGTCGTGGAGATAATCAAGGTTTGGAAGTGGAGGTGTAAATCTTAAGGATGTCTTGGAAATGTATTTCTCCCTGCTTGAAAGGAGAAAGAAAGGCTAAACGTTCAACCGATTTTCAGTTGCAGTCCCATTCAAAATTTGGAATAACTGCATATTATAGTGATGTCCAGGTACAGCAGGGAATAGTGCATTCATTTTGTTCCCTTGAAAAAGCAAACAACAATGAAACCCATTTATTAAGAGAAAACCCACTGAAAGAAAAATCACTCTACCCTCTATTCTGAGAAGTGTCAAATACTGGCTACAGATTTCAAAGGAATTGGTACTCTAGGCAGAAAAATAGAATTTAAAGATTCAGCATGGTGAGTATCATCCAGCAATATTAGCAAGGGATGCTGCATGTATAAATAAGGCTGGTAATCTAATCAACATCCTGTGGCCTTCTTCCCTAAAAGTACATGAAAATATCAGCTGCCCAAAGCCATGATGGTCAACAAAGTCTAAAATGGGACTGTCTGATGGTAACCGAGCCATGTGGAAGATCCAGGATCACAAAACACAATGTATAAATTGTGCCCTGCACAAGGGCACTCCACAAACAGCCTCCCACTGGCCAGTACGCTCTCATAGAGAGGGGCTCCTCTGGGTGCCGTCAGCCAAACAATGTCGACTGGCGGCCCCCAGGAGGAGGGCCTTCTCTGTGGGGGCAGAAGTGAAAAGGAATGAGCTCCCCCTGGAGATACGGAGGATCCCGGATCTGTGTACTTTCCGCCGTGCTGTTAAGACCCTCTTATTCCAGCAAGCCGGCCTGGCCTAACTTTCTCCCCCTTTTCTCTCTTTTAAATTTCTTTTATATTTTCTAAAATGAAATTTTAAATTTCTTTTATATTTTCTAAAACGAAAATTTAAATTTCTTTTATATTTTCTGAAACGAAATTTTAATTTGTTTAAATTATTGGGATTATTAACTGTCTCAGGCTAAATTATTTAATCTGGTTTTAATTATGTTTTAACTTTTGTATTTATGTATTTTATCTGTGCCTGTTCAATGCCCTGAGTCCTTCGAGAGTAGGGCGGTATACAAATCTAATTAAATGAAATAAATGAAAATGAAAAATGATTCAGGGCTTCCTGCTTGAGCAGGGGGTCTCCAAGATCTCTTCCAGTTCTATTATTCTGTAATCTGTACATAGAAGGACACTAAAGCCAAAAAGCACCATTTTATAAAAAGAGACCATCTGTGAAATTGAAGGGGTGCAATATTTTGAATATTTAAAATATTTAAATATTTTTTTTTAAATGTGGGGTTTTTTGGAGGGGATGCTAAGTGGAATTCTGCACAAGGTTGCTTTGTATGTCAGCCATGACCCTGGAAAGATTACAGATTGGAGTGTAAGAGGAATAAATAGCAATGGGTCTAAAGGAAGAAATCAAAGGAGAAATGTCGATGTCTACTGCTGTGTCTATGAAATTAGGAGAAGGGGGAAAATGTAACCGATTGAAATAAAGATAGTCTGGTTAGTGACTTTAAGCATGGACTATCTATATTTATGATTATAGGGATTTAATGCAGTTTCATTCAAAAATCAGTTTTCAGTAATTTACAAAAGTGGTATACTGGAAATTATACAGTGTATTTATTTCTTTATTATTTATTATGAAATTTATTTGCTGGCCAGCTTGTATCCAATGACTCTGGGTGGCTTATAACATATTACATTATAATAACAACTTCACAGAAATGAAAACGTAATCATGACTACATTCTTAGAAGAAATTGGTGGCGCAGTGGTTAGAGTGCTGTACTGCAGCTACTTCAGCTGACTGCTAGTTCAGCAGATCAGCAGATCAAATCTCACCGGCTCAAGGTTGACTCAGCCTTCCATCCTTCCGAGGTGGGTAAAATGAGGACCCAGATTGTTGGGGGCAATAGGCTAATGCTAATACAATATGCTAATATGCAATATGCTATATGCTAACTTTGTAAACAGCTTAGAGAGGGCTGTAAAGCACTATGAAGTGGTATAGAAGTCTAAATAATTTTTTTAAAAAAGAAATGCCCATACATAGTCTAGTTACAGACATCTTCCATATCAATCCCAGAACTCCTGCTTTAAAAAATATGCTTTCTCTACTTAAATTAGCAAGGAGGATACTGATCTTATTTCTATGGGAAACTGATTCCACAGTATTAAACTTGTACATCTGTTGGCCAGTTCTGTCATTATCCCTTCTACCAGATACGTTGCAAGAGGGGATGGCCGAAAATAGCCCCAGTTCTTACCTGTATTTTTTAAAGGAGAGGCCCATATGTTGCTTCATCTGCTGCAGTCCATGGTAGTCCGTATAAATGAGATCAAAGGGCAAAGGAACCATCAAGGGACAATTACCTCGACCAGGTGGCACTCCTAAGTTACTGGAAAGAATAAAGGGATGAGTTGCATTTGTGCACAGAGGAAAAGAAATAGGACAATCTGTTCAGAAGAATTAACGCCGCAAAACCATTTACTATTCTACATAGGCGGGGTTCACACAACCCAGTTAA
>WNWU01016218.1:0-17092 GCA_012654045.1 Ptyas mucosa | reverse complement strand
ATGCCTGATGGACTTCAGCTCCCAGAATCCCCCAGGCAGCTCTGCTGGGAGTTGCAGACCACTGGACTTCAGCTCCCAGAATCCTCCAGGAAGCTATGCCTGATGGACTTCAGCTCCCAGAATTCCCCAGCCACATAACTAGCTGGGGAATTCTGGGAGTTGGAGTCCACAGATCTTCCAGTTGCCAAGGTTTGGGCACATATTTATTGAGGGCAGACTTTCTTAAGTTTGGCAACCTTAAGACCTGTGGACTTCAACTCCCAGAATCCCCCAGCCAGCATGGTTCAGCAGCTCATGGCTGCTTTTACTGAGGCTGAACCAGTCGCTCTCTTGCTGGGTATTTCAGGACCGCTCCTTTTTCCTGCAGCCCCTTCCCAACCCCACATCCCCAGCCTTACCTGATCGGCGTCGTTCGGATGATCTCCGAGACCTGCTGCATGTAATCCGTGGCTAAGAGGACCACTTCTTCATCTTCCGAAAAATGCTCGTGGAATATCCTGTCCAGAAGACGCTTCCATTTTAACTGTGGAAAAGCAGCAAGAAGAATATGGTCACTTCTGAAATTATTCATTCATGATAAGCGACCAGATATCCCGAAGTTGCTGCGGACTGTGTAATGGAGGGAAGGGCAAAAAAATCAAGATGGCGGCGCAATGGAAATCCTGCCGGTCAAAATGGGACAGGATTTAGGCTGCATGCCGGTGGCTGCCATCTTGCCTTTTTAAAACCGATCCTTAATTCCTCCAGCCGGCTTTCACGCCTAAGATCACGTGATCAAAACCCAGATTGGCAGCTGACTCATATTTATGACGGTTGCAGTGTCCCGGTGTGTGTGTGTGTGTGTGACATTATCCCCTTTTGCGACTTTCTGACAAGCAAAGTCCATGGGGAGGAGACGGATTCACTTAACAACTGCCTGACTCACTTAACGATGACCGTGATTCGCTTAACAACCGGGGCAAGGAAGGTCGTAAAATGAGACAAAACTCGTTTAAACAACTTAACAATTACCCTGCTTAGCAACGGAAGTCTTGGGTCGCCAAACCGTCATAAATATGAGTCAGTGGCCGAGCGTCTGAATTTTGATCGTGGGAACATAAGGGTGCTGCAACTGACCCGCTTAGCAACGGAAATTTGGGGCTCAATTGTGGTCGTAAGTTGAGGACCCGCTCAACTTGCGAGGGGGGGGGGAAAGGTATCGGGGTGATATGAATTGAATATGAAAAGGGAAGAAGTGGACAATTTGATGGGTAGTGCAACCACGTCCACACCCAATGTTCCTCCTGCTTTGGGGCCTGTCCTGCCCCCTCTTTGCTCCCTGTCCCCACATCCCAGCATCAGAGGATTCGCATACTGTAGCAACCGATTTGACCATCGTTGGAAATATGAGCGCATGCGTGCCGTGTCACAAAAGACGCTCACGTGTCCGTCCACACATGCATGCAACGTCAAACAACACGGCAATTCGCTCATGGGCGTGCCGCCCATACATGCGTGATGTGAAGTTTCCGAAAGATGCCCTAATTAATTCATGAGCCACGAGCCAAACTTCAAAAAACAATACAGACATTTATTAGGAGCACCATTTCGGCAATATTCGGATACAGTTAGAACGAATCCCACGTAGATTTACGTTCCCCCATGTCCCTGTCTCTCCCCTCCTCCCTGGCCGTGTCATAAATCACATTCTCCAATTAACCACTTTGGCTGGCTGTGAAACCCAAAACTCTCCTACTGATTGCGGTAAGAAAGCATCTGTGGAATGCAGTTTCAGTTAGGGAAATCCATCAGCTCCATCAGTTCTCCCTCCCTCCTGCTCATGACAATTTGAAAGCTTTGCAAGTTGACACGTGAGGCATCAAAAACACAGCAATATAGGAAGGGAACCACCTGCAGGTCGCCATTACCGGTTTGCCTGAACCGGCCCGAACCGGCTGAATACCACCTCTGCCCGGCATCCAAACTTACGTTGGGTGTGATGCGCTGCAGCTCTCCCAGTGTGACTTTATTGTACATGGAGTTGATATCTCTCCGCAGGTCATCGTACTCGGAGATTGTTATCTGTCAAGCGGGGGAAAGTTAGAATTGGACCATGCTTCCTCTCACAGCTAGGTCCCATCATCCTCTGCCCATCCGGGGAAGGCAGAAGTGGTGAGGTTTTTCTTCTAGATCCTTCATGGGCCAGAACCTCCCCTCCCCCCAAAAAATGAAAGGGTGTCAAATTTATAGAAAAATGTATCTGGGCATCAAACCCAGTCGTTTTCAATGATATAAAATGGATGTTGAGACTCTGGAAAGAACGCAGAGAAGAGCAACAAAGATGGTTAGGAGTAGGGGTGAAATGTAAAATTAGTTACTACCAGTTCTGTGGGCGTGGCTTGGTGGGGGGGTGGAGTAATGTGACTGGGTGGGCGTGGCCATTTTTTTTTTGTTTATACTTTTCAAAGCATTTTTTCTAATTTTTTTTTTCAAAGCCTTTGCTGATCAGGCAACTCAGCTGGGATCGTCAGAGAGGCTTTTTAAAAAATACCTCTCTGCAGATCAGGAAACTCAGCTGGGATCGTCGGAGACTTTTCAAAGCATTTTTTTTTTTACCATCTCTTCGGCCAAAGAGGTTGCAGAAAAAAATGCTTTGAAAAGCCTCTGAGGATCCCAGCTGAGCCGCGCAATCATCAGAGGCTTTTTTTTTTCCTTTTAAAACCATTTTTTCATCGGAAGAGGTTGTAGAAAAAATGCTTTTCAAAGTAAACAAAAAAAAAAAGTCTCTGATGATCATGCAGTTCAGCTGGGCATGGGGTGGGGAGAGCGCAGGGATTTTTGCTACTGGTTCTCCGAACCACCCACCACCATCGCTACCGGATCGGGCGATCCACTCTGAACCGGGAGCATTTCTCCCCTGGTTAGGAGACTGAAGGCTGAAACATACGATGAACGGTCACAGGAATTAGGTTTGTCTAGTCTTGTAAACTGGTTTTCCCAGTTGTAATGTCTGGCTGTGAAAGTTGGACCATAAGGAAGGCTGAGCGCCAAAGAATTGAGGCCTTTGCGCTCTGATGCTGGAGAAGACTCCTGCGAGTCCCTTGGATGGCAAGGCCATCCAACCGGTCAGTCCTAGAGGATCAACCCTGACTGCTCTCTTGAAGGCCAGATCCTGAGGATGAAACTCAAACCCTTTGGCCACCTAATGAGAAGGAAGGACTCACTGGAGAAGAGCCTCATGCTGGGAACGATGGAGGGCGAAAGAAGAAGGGGACGGCAGAGAACGAGGTGGCTGGATGGAGTCACTGAAGCAGTGAGCGTGAACTTAAATGGACTCCAGAGGATGGTAGAGGACAGGAAGGCCTGGAGGAACGTTGTCCATGAGGTCAGACACGACTTTGCAACTAACAACAGCAAGTCTTGTGAAAAGAAGGACTAGGGGTGACATGATAGTGGTCTTCCAATATTTGAGGGGTTGACCCAAAGAAGAGGGAGTCAAGCTATTCTCCAAAGCACCCGAAGGCAGGACAAGAAGCGACGGATGGAAACTCATCAAGGAGAGAATCAACCTAGAATTATGGAGAAATTTCATGACTGTGAGAACAATCAACCAGTGGAACAACTTGACTCCAGAAGTTGTGGGTGCTCCAACACTGGAGGTTTTTAAGAAGAGATTGGACACCCGTTTGATTGAGATAGGGTCTCCTGCTTGACCAGGGGGTTGGACTAGAAGACCTCCAAGCTCCCTTCCAACTCTGTTATTCTGTTAACTTGTAGACTTTAGTAGGGTTTAATCTGTGGTGGGAACCCAGTTTACTAGGCTTGTGGATGGCTGTAGGGGATGCACAATCCCTGAAAATGGGTTTGTTTGATATCCAGGTTAAATGTGTGGCATGAACGCCACAAGACAATGAGCAGATGAATGAAGGGTGTCGGTACATTCCGTCATGTATTTCTAGTTTCCCCCCTTTGAACCCAAAGCATTGTCCGGCTGTACCAAAAGGCTATTCTGGAAAGGGAAGCTGACCAATGAAGGCTGTCCTCTCTGGGTCAGATTTGCTCAGGGACCCAGAAGGACAAGATGGCGCACTCACGTTGGCCAGCCTCTGCTCCAGTTGGAGAATCTCCTTGGCTTTCTGTTCCACGTGTTCGGCACCCAGCAGGTTCAAAAGGCGCTCCATGAATACCACATACGCGGCCAAGATCTGGAAAAGACAAGATTTTGGAAGCCCAGGAGATCCGGTCCCTTGAGCGATCCCAACAGAACCGGTGGCCAAGCGATTAGCGCAATGGGAAGGCTCTTCTCAAGTGGATCAAGGATTTCTTTCTTTGCTGATGGACTCAAATGTTCTCAGAGGACCCATCTCTGCTCAGGCCTTGCTTGGACCTTTGTTTCTCAGCCTTTCTGGACTCCCACCTGCTCCCCTGATGATCTGTCCTGCAGAAGCTCTGAATTTCCCACAATGCATCGGAGCACAGTAGCGTTGCTTCAGGGTATTGTGGGAAATGGACATGGCTGCTTCTAAAGGAAGTTAGTTCACCCTGCTCAGGCCTTGCTTGGCACCCAGCTGCTCCCTTGATGATCTGTCCTGCAAACAATCTGAATTTCCCACAATGCATCGGAGCACAGGCGCGTCATTCCCTGGCATTGTGGGAAACGGACACGGCTACTTCTAAAGGATGCTCAACCCCACTCGGGCCCTGCTTGGACCCCCGTTTCTGAGGCTTTCCAGACACCCACCTGCTCCCCTGAGGATTGGTCTTGCAGAAGCTCTGAATTTCCCACAATGCATCAGAGCACAGTAATGTAGCACCCAGGCATTGCAGGAAATGTACATGGCTGCTTTTAAAGGATGCTCAGACCTGCTCAAGTCCTGCTTGGCACCCCCGTTTCTCAGCCTTCCCAGCCACCCACCTGCTCCCCCACAATGATTGGCTCATCTGTCCTGCAAAAAATTCTGAATTTCCCACAATGCATCGAAGCACAGTAGTGTTGCTCCCGGGCATCGTGGGAAATGGACACGGCTGTTTCTAAAGGAAGCTCCGCTTTGCAAGAGTGGCTTGGCACTGCCTTTCCCCAAATTTTGGAGGCAGATGGGCAGCATAAAAAAATCAGGAGGCTGTGAGTTCGATCCTAGGTAGAGACAGATATTTCTCTCTCTGGGCACAGTGAGAATTTATCTGCCGAATAAAATTCCGGATTGGCGACAGGAAGGGCATCCGGCCAGTAAACACTCAGCTCCATTCAGTTGCCCAGACTCCACCCCGCAAGGGATTATATGGAGTCATAAAAAGGAGGTGATGATGATGGGCAGCATAAAAAATTACTAAATAACAAATGAATAAATTTTTTTGCAAAGCCATCGCTTCTTCAATGAGGTATTGAGGAGGACATGATATACTATATATCTGGGGGGTTTTTCCTTTACCTTTTCGCTTTCGTCATCCTGGCCCAGGTACAGCGTTCTCTCGGATAAGGTTAGCCCATCCTGGTCAATCTGTCAGGTGGAGAAAAAAATACACCAGGTATTGAGTCTGGAGTAGAACAAAAACTTATTGGTGATCCACCAACGACTCCCCCTTGGCTGCGTCCACAAAGTAACCGAAGCTACAAAAAAGTAGTTACGTTAAAACAAACCAAATTTAGAATCCTAGAATTGGAAAAGGAGTCATAGAATACTAGGGCCGTAAGGGACCTCGGAGGTCTTCTAGTCCAACCCCCTGCTCGAGCAGGAGAACCATTCTGGACAAAAGCCTCCACTGATGGTGGAGTTTTTGAAGGCAAGTTGCTCCACTGGTTAATTGTTCTCACTGTCAGGAAATTTCTCTTTATTTCTAGGTTGTTTCTCTCCTTGATTAGTTTTCATCCATTGCTTCTTGTCCTGCTCTCAGAGGCTTTGGAGAATAGCTTGACTCCCTCTTCTTTGGGGCATCCCGTCAGATATTGGAAGACTCCTATCATACCTCCCCTAGTCCTTTTCATTAAACTAGACATACCCAGTTCCTGCACCCGTTCTTTATATGTTTTTTTTTAAATTTTTTTTTTAATTTATATGCCTCCCTTCTCCGGAGACTCAGGGCGGCTTACAATGTGCTAAGCAATAGCCTTCATACTTTTGTATATTTTTATACAAAGTCAGCTTATTGCCCCCACAAACTGGGTCCTCATTTTACCCCCCTTAGAAAGGATGGAAGGCTGAGTCAACCTTGAGCCTGGTGAGATTCGAACTTGCAGTAATTGCAGGCAGCTGGATGTTAATAACAGTGTGCTTTAGTCCACTGTACTACCGAGGCGCATGTGATATGTTTTAACCTCTCCAGTCCCCTAATCATCTTTGTTGCTCTTCTCTGCACTCTTTCTAGAGGCTCAACATCTTTTTTATATTGTGGTGAGCAAAACTGGATGCAGTATTGCAAGTGTGATCTTACCAAGGCCTTATAAAGTGATACTAACACATGTGATCTTGATTCTATCCTTCTGTTAATGCAGCCTAGGATGGCTTTGGTCTTTTTAGCAGCTGCAGCACACTGATAGCTCATACTTCAGCAGTGATCCACCAGGGTACTTAAATCCCTCTCACAGGCCTTACAGGACGTCCTCGACGTGCAACAATTCATTTAGTGACTTTCAATGTTACAACGGCACTGAAAAAAAGTGATTTATGACTGTTTAATACACTTATGACGGTATTGCAGCATCCCCCATGGTTAGATGATCAGAATTCAGATGCTTGGCAAACGACTCGTATTTATGACGGTTGCAGTGTCCCAAAGTCACGTGATCTCCTTTTGCGACTGTTATAGAATTAAGAGATTGAGAGTCATCCCAAAGGGCAAACAGAATCAGATTTTATTATTGCAATAAGGTTCAGAGTCCGATTCATACCTGGAAGTCTGAACAAAATTATGGGTCGGGGACCCTGGTCTTTATACAGTTTCAAACAAAGGAAAGTGCTAACACAGCGGTTCTAATTACTAAAAACATTTGTTACATGAAATGATATCTTCCTGATTAGAGGTTCTTACATGTCTTGCCAAACAAATATAACTTTTCTGAAAATTATCTTTGGTGATAGAGACTCACTGTCTCATTTTGGTATCCTTGACATTTGTAACTTTCAAACAGTATGTCACCCAAGATATGGGTCTTTCTGACAGCGAGGGGTCCTCCCTTACAGAATGTTGCTTATACAGAGGAGTTTGGCTGGCTTTTGTATTTTTACACTGGATACATTTGGAAAGGAATACTAGAAAGATGTCCAGTGGTCATTTAGTAGGTCCCCAATTCATCATCATCATTATTATTAGAGAGGGCCCTTCAGTGGTCATCTAGCTGGACCCGCATTTCCTACTTTACGACCTTCTGATGATCAAAGTCACAGGGGAAGCCAGATCATGTTGCTAACTCTTAATCTGCTTAGAGAAGAACGTAAAGCATTGTAAAGCGGTATATAAGTCTAAATGCTACTGCCCTTCCTTCCTTCCTTCCTTCCTTCCTTCCTTCCTTCCTTCTCTCCCCTTCCCTTCCCTTCCCTTCCCTTCCCTTCCCTCCCCGCCCCTTCCTTCCCTTCCCTTCCTTCCGTGGTGGTGCAGTATACTTCCTGGGGGAAGGATACTGCAAAATCCCCATTCCCTCCCCACTCCTGGGGGAAGGATACTGCAAAATCCCCATTCCCTCCCCACTCCTGGGGGAAGGATTCTGCAAAATCCCCATTCCCTCCCCGCTCCTGGGGGAAGGATACTGCAAAATCCCCATTCCCACCCCACTCCTGGTGGAAGGATACTGCAAAATCCCCATTTCCTCCCCGCTCCCGGGGAAAGGATACTGCAAAATCCCCATTCCCACTCCACTCCTGGGGGAAGGATACTGCAAAATCCCCATTCTCTTCCCACTCCTGGGGGAAGGATACTGCAAAACCTCCATTCCCACCCTACTCTGGGGCCAGCCAGAAGCGGCATTTGATTTGCCGGTTCTCCGAACTGCTCAAAATTTCCACTACCGGTTCTCCCGAACCTGTCAGAACCTGCTGGATTTCACCCCTGCTTCACGCGGCTGACTCCAAATGTCCATAAGGTCAGCAGAAGTCAGACAGAAGGAGAGTTTTAATTTTTTTTTTAAAGCATTTCGAGATCTTTTTCCATAAATACGTGCAACGCCCAAATGATGCCGCGCGGAAGAACCAAAAGGACCCCGTGCGATTCGAGATATTTGAAGCTCAGCTTTCATCCCCGCGGCTCCCGCCCCCCATCCTCCCCACGGCCTCGTATGCATAAATATTTCATCGAGTTAAAAATCAGGCCCCGACTCCTATCGGTGCATTTAAAGAGTTTCCCAAGAGATGGGTACTTGTCTCTTTTAAATTGCTTTCTGTGATTTGCGGCCCTGTGTCTTTCTTTCCCCAGCAGTCAACCTCATTTTGAATATTGTTTATGATTTTGGCAAATTTGATGGGCCTTCTTCCATCTTTAAATCCGTGTCGTTATTAAAGATGCAGCAAAGTATCAGATCGGGAAGTGGGGGCGAACTTTGGGGCCTCCCTTTGATTTCCACGCGACACAGATCAACTTCCAAGAGGCCTCAACGACCCTCTAAAAAAAGGATTGCAAATGACCAGCTGTCTGCAAGGAATAGAAATCCTTCCGTTCCCTGCCATCCAGTCAGAGCTGAAGAAGCTTCTTGGAGGAGAAGTGAAATGTCTTTAAAGAAAAACCAGAAAGTGCAGTTGCCTCTTGAAAAAAAAGCAATTTTTTCTCTTTATTTACTGCCAACTAGAACCTTGAATTCTGTACCCCAGTGCTCCCTGTTTTAGCACATCCCTCCATTCCACAGAGCCTGAAATATTTTGGGGTTTTTTCCCCCTCACGTGTCCTACCCATACAAATCTCCTATTTTTCTTTTTCAGACAAAGCAAGTTTTTTTCCTAGCAACTGGCCAACTCAGGTGAGTATCTGACAGGTAAGAACTCCTAACACCGTGATGGCGAACCTATGGCACTACGCCAATGGAGCCATTTCTGCGGGCACGTGACCCGTCACCCTAGATCAGGTCCACCGTGCATAGGTGTGCGCCTCCCGCCAGCCACCTGATTTCCGAGTCTCTGCCGCGCATGCGGGAGACATACGCGCGTGCCCATACCGCTCCTCCCCTCCCAGGAGTCTCCACGCGGCCCGTTTTGGATGCCGGGTAAGTACGGGGCTCTTGTGGAGGCTCTGGAAGGGCGAAAAACGGGACAACCGGAAGTCCGGAAATGAGCCGTTTCCGGCCTCTGGAGGGCTGGGGGAGGCCGTTTTCACCCTCCTGGAGATGCTGGGAAAGCCTCCAGAGGCTGTGGAGAGCGAAAAACCGCCCTACCAGAAGTCCAGAAACGGACCGTTTCCGGTCTACCAGAAGTCCGGAAACGGACTGTTTCCGACCTCTGGAGGCTTCAGGGAGGCCTGCTAGGCCCAAAATGGGGCACTGGAGAGTCATGCGCGCATACGCGGCAGGGTGGAAAAGCGCAGGCGGTGGCACGCGCTTGCACGGCAGGCAGGGGGCAGCGTGGGGGGATTGCACACGCATGCACAGGGGCGGGGCATGTGTGGCGGGCATTGCATTATGGGTGTGGGCACGCACACGTGCGCTATCGCACACGCGTGTGCGCTTTTGCCACCCAAGGAAAAAAAGGTGAGCCATCACTGCCCTAACAGAAATGACCTAGGATGGGGTTTAGGGTTATTGCATTGATTCAAGAAGAGACTGGGCTGCCATCTGTCAGAAATGATGTAGGGCCGTGATGGCGAACCTATGGCACGCGTGCCACAGGTGGCACGTGGAGCCATATCTGTGGGCACGCGAGCGTTGCCCTAGCTCAGCTCCAGCACGCATGCATGCGCCAGCCAGTTGATTTTCAGGCCTTCCGGGCCCACCGGAAGTCAGGAAACAGGCTGTTTCTGGATTCCAGAGGGCCTCCGGGACGGTGGGGAAGGCTGTTTTTGCCCTCCCCAGGCTCCAAGGAAGCCTCTGGAGTCTGGGGAGGGTGAAAAACAGGCCTACCAGGCCCACTGGTAACCTTTTTGTCGTTGCGTGCCAAAAGTGGGGGGAGCACGCATGCGCGGGGGCGGGGAGAGAGCCTGTAGTACAGTGGTTTAAAGCACCCTGTTATTAACATCTATTAACATCTGCTGCTTGCAATTACTGCAAGTTCGAATCCCACCAGGCTCAAGGTCGACTCAGCCTTCCATCCTTTCTAAGGTAAGTAAATTGAGGACCCAGTTTGTGGGGGCAATAAGCTGGCTTTGTATAAATATACAAAAGTATGAAGGCTGTTGCTTAACGCACTGTAAGCCGCCCTGAGTCTCCGGAGAAGGGCGGCATATAAATCAAATAAAAATAAATAAATAAATAAATTGCTTTTGGCACGCAATGGCAAAAAGGTTAGCCATCACTGATGTGGGGTCTCCTGCTTGGGGGGGGGGGTGGACTAGATGACCTAAAAGGTCCCTTCCAACTCTTGTTATTCTGATTTTCGTACCCCGCCCTTTGGAGTCTTCCAAAACTCCAATTAAAAGCAATAAAAAACAGAGGTGAAATCGCAATGTTGTTCGTACTATTAGAATCAATAGAAACATTTTTTAAAAAATCAGTCACGACCGTAAATGGGGGGGAAAAAAATTGGAAGGGATTCGATGAATTTTGTAAAGAGCGATGGAAACCGCTCACAATGAGCTGCTGATTGGTCCAGCTTTCATCTTTCGGCACCAGGCAATACAATAAGCCTTGCGCTGCCCTGACATATTTGGCGCATAGCACCACACATAAAAATCCTCTGCTAAAGAGAATCTCGACGGAGGAGATGCCACACAGCACAAGAACAGCCAAGATCCGGGTTTTCTCAGCCTCACCAGCTTTAAAAGGGATGGACTTCAACTCCCAGAATTCCCCAGCCAGTGTGAGGTTGATATTTCTCTCCAACTAATGCCGTATTTCTCAAATTTGGCAATTTGAAGGCGTGTGGACTACAATTCCCAGAACTACGGACTTCAGCACCCAGAATTCCCCAGCCAGTATGAGGATATTTCTCTTCAACTAATGCTGAGTTTCTCAAATTTGGCAGCTTGAACTTCAATTCCCAGAAGGGGTACGGACTTCAATTCCCAGAATTCCCCAGCCAGCCTGGGAGTTGAAGTCCACACATTTTCAAAGCTGCCAAAGGTTGAGAAAAATAGGTTTAATATATTGCGTGAAACGCAGAAAACAGATCAATTCAGTGATCATTTCAAAAACACTGTGCGAACACAGTCAATACAGGTAATCCTCGCTTAACGACCGGTCCTGTTTTACAGCTGTTCAAAGTTACGACAGCCATGGAATGGATATTTTACAGTTTGCATTGCACCCCTGGCTATCTTACATGGTTGAGCCGACACCGCCCCCCCCATCATGGCTTGTGAAGTGGGGCAGCTTTATGCCCTACTTCACACCCAGCTATGATTTATGATGGTTTGTGCCAGTTTCTAGCATGAATGAATGGGTTCGCTTAAGGACCGTCATGAGAAAGGCTGAAAATTACTTCTGGTCATATAGGAATCTTGACTTACGACTGTAATTCTGGGCTCAATTATGGTCGTAAAGCAAGGACTACCTCAACTTACAACCATTCGTTTAGTGACTCTGCGAAGTTACCACGGTGTTAAAAAAACATGTCTTGTGACCGTTTTTCACACTTACGACCGTCGCAGCATCCCCGTGATCCAAATTCGGACGCTTGGCAACTGGCTCGTATTTATGACGCGGGGGCAGCGTCCTGGGGTCACGTGATCCCCTTTTGCGACCTTCGATGGCGGTCTTGATGTTAAGTGGGTCTCGATGGAGACCCACTTAAACAAACCACGTTACTGAAGTGGTTCATTTAACGACTGCGGCAAGAAAGCTCGTAAAACGGGGCCAAGAGTCGCTGAACTCTTGTCCGCCAGGGAACTTTGGGGGCTCGGTTTGGTCGTAAGGTCGAGGACAAGCTGGAATTCCACGCTCAATTGCGGTCGTAAGTCAAGGAGTACCGGTAAGTAGTCGCGTTGTCCAGCTACAGAAAAAACGATGGACGCAAAATGATGCGGAATTTCTTTCCCCACCTACCTCACTTCAGATCCACCCTCCCATTCCATCATATCACTGTGAATTTATTGCATTATCGGCTTTCTTCTTGCTCCCTTGTCCTCATCCAGCCTTTTTTTCATTTCCTGTCCTCTGCCAGCTCGGAGAGATGCGACTGATGAAACGGAGATGGGAGGCCGAAGGCCGCGAGACGCACAACGGTAGTTATTGCTGTGCGATGCAAAATGACGGGGCAGAGATGAAGACAACACTGTTCTGGAACGGGGCGCTGGGCCGGCATTTTAGAATAGAATAGAATAGAATAGAATAGAATAGAATAGAATAGAATAGAAGAGTTGGAAGGGACCTTAGAGGTCTTCTAATCCAACCCACTGTTTAGGCAGGAAATCCTACATCAGTGGTGAAATCCAATTGTTTTAAATACGGGTTCTGTGTGCATGGCTTGGTGGGCATAGGATGGGAAGGATCCTGCAAAATCCCCATTCCCTCCCCACTCCTGGGGGAAGGATATTGCAAAATCTCCATTCCCTCCCCACTCCTGGGGGAAGGATATTGCAAAATCTCCATTCCCTCCCCACTCCTGGGGGAAGGATATTGCAAAATCCCCATTCCCTCCCCACTCCAGGGAGAAGGATACTGCAAAATCCCCATTCCCTCCCCACTCCAGGGGAAGGATACTGCAAAATCCTCATTCCCGCCCCACTCCTGGGGCCAGCGAGAGGTGGTATTTGCTGGTTCTTTGAACTGCTCAAAATCTCCGCTACCGGTTCTCCAGAACCTGTCAGAACCTGCTGGATTTCACCCCTGCATTACACCACTTCAGACAATTGGTTATCCAATCTCTTCTTAAAAACTTCCAGTGTTGGAGCATTCACAACTTCTGGAGGCAAGTAGTTCCACTGATTAATTGTTCCAACTGTCAGGAAATTTTTCCTTAGTTCTAGGTTGCTTCTCTCCACCCATTGCTTCTTGTCCTGCCTTCAGATGCTTTGGAGAATAGTTTGACTCCTTCTTCTTTGGGGCAACCCCTGAGATATTGGAACACGCCTATCATGTCCAATTTGGTGCCCGCTAGCCGTTTCCGAAAGAAATTTGGAAAATTCCTGGCCACCAAGACAGCTCAATGATAATTTGGCTTTGTGTTCACCGTTTAGATTTATTTGCGCTTATCGCCAAATGACGTAAACAAGCCCAACGGGATCAGGAGGAAGCAGCCAGGATGGCCAATCTGTGTGCCAAGATGTCATTCTACACAGGCCACTCTCAGGTCTCCCAGGTTGGTCTTGGCGCCTCACAGGCATCCTGCCATCAAAGGCAAGGAGAAGGGTGGAGCAGGGCTGAAATGCTTCCAGTTCGGACCGGTTCGGCCGAATCGGTAGCGATGGCGGCCGGTGGTTCGGAGAACCAGTATCGATGGTGGCCAGTGGTTCGGAGAACCAGTAGCGATGGCGTCCAGTGGTTTGGAGAACTGGTAGTGATGGCGGCCGGTGGTTCAGAGAACCGGTAGTGATGGCGCCCGGTGGTTTAGAGAACCGGTAGCGATGGCGGCTGGTGGTTCGGAGAACCGGTAGCGATGGCGGCCGGTGGTTCGGAGAACCGGTAGCGATGGCGGCCGGTGGTTCGGAGAACCAGTAGCGATGGCGGCCAGTGGTTCGGAGAACCAGTAGCGATGGCGGCCAGTGGTTTGGAGAACTGGTAGTGATGGCGGCCGGTGGTTCAGAGAACCGGTAGTGATGGCACCCGGTGGTTTAGAGAACCGGTAGCGATGGCGGCTGGTGGTTCGGAGAACCGGTAGCGATGGCGGCCGGTGGTTCGGAGAACCGGTAGCGATGGCGGCCGGTGGTTCAGAGAACCAGTAGCGATGGCGGCGTGAGGCTCCACTCACCCACCCGGTTGTCCTTTTTTACCCTCTGCGCATGCGCAGAAGGGTTTGCACGTGCCCAGAGGGTCCAAGTATGCACGTGACATCCAAACCGGTTGGGAAGGTAAGTAGATTTCACCCCTGGGGTGTAGGATAGATGGACAATAAAGCTGTGTGCGTACAGGTAGTCCTCAACTCCGAACAGTTCATTTCGTGACCATTCAAAGTTACAACGGCAGGGGGAAAGGCAACTTGTGTCGTTTTTCACATTTACAAGAGTCGCAGCATCTCCATGGTCGCGTGATCAAAATTCAGATGTTTGGCAACTAGGTTCTATTTATGATGGTGGCAGTGTCCCAGGGTCACATGATCCCCTTTTGTGAGCTTCCGACAAGCGAAGTCAAGGGGGGAAGCCAGATTCACTTAACAACCATGTCACTAATTTGACTACCGCAGTGATTTACTTAGCAACTGTGGCAAGAAGGGTCATAAAATGGGGCAAAACTCACTGAACAACCTCTTGCTTAGCAACGGAAATTTCAGGCTCAATTGTGGTCATACGTTGAGGACTATCTGTAATGGGCAGGCTCGTTTACAGTCATAACTCAAGACCTACCTGTATTCCTCTTCTTTGTCTCAGAGCTTTGCAAGGCGGTGGGGAGAAATATGGGACACAGATGACTTAGCTACTTGTGTCCGATGCTGAGACGCAAGAAAATAAGAGTGACTGTCAGACCTGCCCCAATCTGATCCCTTAGGAAAGAAAGACCCTCGACTCCATTTGTTTGAAATGAAAGATCCTTTTACTAAAACGATGCTGGCTGCAATAAAGTCAGGTGAGTTCTGGATTTCCCACGCTCAAAAGGTACAGAAAGGTTTCCCCTCATCCCAGCCCTCCTCTCATGACCAGCCCTTCTTCAGCCAATTGGAACTCACCGAAGTGTTTTGAGAATGCGGAGATGTTTTGGGGTAATCCGCATTCTTTCTCAGGGTGCCTGACCTTGGATACCTGGTACAAACTGGTGCCGAGCTTCTTTGGTCTTTATCACCTGTCATTGGCCCCCGTCTGTTTACCATCACAAAGTGATAGTCCTTGACTTACGACCCCAATTGAACCCCAAATTTCTGTTGTTAAGTGAGACATTTGTTAAGTGAGTTTTGCCCCATTTTACAACCTTTCTTTGCCACGATTGTTAAGTGAATCACTGCGGTTGATAAGTTAGTAACCTGGTTGTTAAGCGAATCAGATTTTCCCACTGACTTGTCAGAAGGTCGTAGAAGGTGATCCCCTGACCTTGGGACACAGCAACGGTCATAAGCATGAGTCAGTTGCCAAGTGTCTGATCAGGTGACCACGGGGAGGCTGCAAAGGACGTAACTGTGAAAAACAGTCATAAATCGCTTCTTACAGAGCGTTACAAAGTCCGTTGTAACTTTGAACGGTCACTAAATGAACTGTTGTAAATCAAGGACTACCTGTACGCCTTCTCGCCCTTGCTGGCAGGATGCCTGCGAGGCGGCAAGCCGAACCTGGCAGGCCCTGAGAGTGGCGTTCGTAGAGTGACATCTTGGCACGCGGATCAGCGATTCTGGCCGCTCCCTCCTGATGCTGCGGTGCTTATCGTTCGGCGACAAGTGCAAATAAATCTAAACGGTGAGCACGAAGCCAAACAATCATTGGACGACAAAAGGAATAATAATCCTCTACGGAGAAGAGCAGAATTAGTCTTTCCCTGCCTGGTGACATTTTGCAGCCGCCAGCTTGTTCAAATCAGTGTGAGTGGCGACACCGACGCCACAAGCATTAGACGCGCTGCTCTCCATCTCGGTTCTGAAGTTGCTACGTGTCACGCTGGTGTGTGTGTCTGTGTGTATCCTCTCCTCTAAACATACTCAGTTCTCCCCGTTTTGTGCATGCAAAATCCGTTGTAACTAGTAAGCGGTTAGGAAAAGGGGTTCTAGGTTCTAGGACAGTGATGGCTAACTTTTTTGCCATCGTGTGCCAAAAGCGGGGGTAGTGGGGGGGGATTGCTCATGTGCGTCTCCCACACCCATAATTCAATGAGGCCCATCCCCTCACTCTCCCCCCCCGCTTTTGGCACACGATGGCATGGTGGGCCTGGTAGGCCCATTTTTTTGCCCTCCCCAGGCTCCAGAACCTTTCTAGGAGCCTGGGGAAAGTGAAAACAGCCTTCCCCCCCCAGAGGCCCTCCGGAGGCCCAGAAACAGCCCGTTTTCCAACTTCTACTGGGCCCGGAAGGCTAGAAAATCATCTGACCAGCGCGCACATGAGGTAGGGCAACGCTCGTATGCCCACAGATATGGCTCCGTGTGCCACCTGTGCCACCGGTGCCATAGGTTCACCATCACAGTTCTAGGATATTCTGAGGGGACCCTCGGATGCTCAGGTACAGACTGCAACTTATAGTTGGAGACTACCGACCCCTCACATCCTGGACATAAACTGTTTCAACTTCTCCTCTTGGGACGCCGCGATGCCAAAAAACCTAGATATATTCCCCTCATGCCATCAATGTGCTGAATGCCTAATTTCCGTAGTGCTTTCTGATGGCTATTTGCCCATGTTGTACAGCAGGGGTGTCAACCTCAAAGCCCGTGGGCCACATCCGGCCTGTGGGCTGCTTAAATCTGGCCTGCGGAACCAGCCTGGAAATAGCAAAGGACTGGCCCGTGGTGCCTCTGGCAGCCAAAATGGAGTGTTGGGGGGCCTCGTGGGGCGCCCTGAGCCCGTTTTGGCCAGCAGGGTGGTGCGGGAGGCTGTCCAGACCGAAAACAGGATGCATGGGGGCAGTGGTGAAATCCAAATTTTTTTTACTGATGGTTCTGTAGCCATGGCTTGGTGGGCGTGGCAGGGGAAGGATATTGCAAAATCTCCATTCCCACCCGACTCTGGGACCAGCCAGCCAGAGGTGGTATTTGCCGGTTCTCCAAACTTCTCAAAATTTCCGCTACCGGTTCTCCGAATCACTCAAAATTTCCGCTACCGGTTTTCAGAATTTCTCAAAATTTCCGCTACCGGTTCTCCGAACCATTCAAAATTTCTGCTACCAGTTCTCCAAACTACTCAAAATTTCCGCTACAGGTTCTCCAAACCACTCAAAATTTCCACTACCGGTTCTCAGAATTTCTCAAAATTTCCG
>WNWU01016217.1:0-17444 GCA_012654045.1 Ptyas mucosa | reverse complement strand
ATGCCTGATGGACTTCAGCTCCCAGAATCCCCCAGGCAGCTCTGCTGGGAGTTGCAGACCACTGGACTTCAGCTCCCAGAATCCTCCAGGAAGCTATGCCTGATGGACTTCAGCTCCCAGAATTCCCCAGCCACATAACTAGCTGGGGAATTCTGGGAGTGGGAGTCCACAAATCTTCCAGTTGCCAAGGTTTAGGCACATACTTTTTGAGGGCAGACTTTCTTAAGTTTGGCAACCTTAAGACCTGTGGACTTCAACTCCCAGAATCCCCCAGCCAGCATGGTTCAGCAGCTCATGGCTGCTTTTACTGAGGCTGAACCAGTCGCTCTCTTGCTGGGTATTTCAAGACCGCTCCTTATTCCTGCAGCCCCTTCCCAACCCCTCATCCCCAGCCATACCTGATTGGCGTCGTTCGGATGATCTCCGAGACCTGCTGCATGTAATCCGTGGCTAAGAGGACCACTTCTTCATCTTCTGAAAAATGCTCGTGGAATATCCTGTCCAGAAGACGCTTCCATTTTAACTGTGGAAAAGCAGCAAGAAGAATATGGTCACTTCTGAAATTATTCATTCATGATAAGCGACCAGATATCCTGAAGTTGCTGCGGACTGTGTAATGGAGGGAAGGGCAAAAAAATCAAGATGGCGGCGTAATGGAAATCCTGCCGGTCAAAATGGGACAGGATTTAGGCTGCATGCCGGTGGCTGCCATCTTGCCTTTTTAAAACCAGCCGGCTTTCACGCCTAAGATCACGTGATCAAAACCCAGATTGGCAGCTGACTCATATTTATGACGGTTGCAGTGTCCCGGTGTGTGTGTGTGTGTGTGTGACATTATCCCCTTTTGCGACTTTCTGACAAGCAAAGTCCATGGGGAGGAGACGGATTCACTTAACAACTGCCTGACTCACTTAATGATGACCGTGATTCGCTTAACAACCGGGGCAAGGAAGGTCGTAAAATGAGACAAAACTCGTTTAAACAACTTAACAATTACCCTGCTTAGCAACGGAAGTCTTGGGTCGCCAAACCGTCATAAATATGAGTCAGTGGCCGAGCGTCTGAATTTTGATCGTGGAAACATAAGGGTGCTGCAACTGACCCGCTTAGCAACGGAAATTTGGGGCTCAATTGTGGTCGTAAGTTGAGGACCCGCTCAACTTGCGAGGGGGGGGGGAAAGGTATCGGGGTGATATGAATTGAATATGAAAAGGGAAGAAGTGGACAATTTGATGGGTAGTGCAACCACATCCACACCCAATGTTCCTCCTGCTTTGGGGCCTGTCCTGCCCCCTCGGTGCTCCCTGTCCCCACATCCCAGCATCAGAGGATTCGCATACTGTAGCAACCGATTTGACCATCGTTGGAAATATGAGCGCATGCGTGCCGTGTCACAAAAGACGCTCACGTGTCCGTCCACACATGCATGCAACGTCAAACAACACGGCAATTCGCTCACGGGCGTGCCGCCCATACATGCGTGATGTGAAGTTTCCGAAAGATGCCCTAATTAATTCATGAGCCACGAGCCAAACTTCAAAAAACAATACAGACATTTATTAGGAGCACCATTTCGGCAATATTCGGATACAGTTAGAACGAATCCCACGTAGATTTACGTTCCCCCATGTCCCTGTCTCTCCCCTCCTCCCTGGCCGTGTCATAAAGCACATTCTCCAATTAACCACTTTGGCTGGCTGTGAAACCCAAAACTCTCCTACTGATTGCGGTAAGAAAGCATCTGTGGAATGCAGTTTCAGTTAGGGAAATCAATCAGCTCCATCAGTTCTCCCTCCCTCCTGCTCATGACAATTTGAAAGCTTTGCAAGTTGACACGTGAGGCATCAAAAACACAGCAATATAGGAAGGGAACCCCCTGCAGGTCGCCATTACCGGTTTGCCTGAACCGGCCCGAACCGGCTGAATACCACCTCTGCCCGGCATCCAAACTTACGTTGGGTGTGATGCGCTGCAGCTCTCCCAGTGTGACTTTATTGTACATGGAGTTGATATCTCTCCGCAGGTCATCGTACTCGGAGATTGTTATCTGTCAAGCGGGGGAAAGTTAGAATTGGACCATGCTTCCTCTCACAGCTAGGTCCCATCATCCTCTGCCCATCCGGGGAAGGCAGAAGTGGTGAGGTTTTTCTTCTAGATCCTTCATGGGCCAGAACCTCCCCTCCCCCCCAAAAATGAAAGGGTGTCAAACTTGTGTCCCTCCCATCTGGTATACTTTATAGGAAAATGTATCTGGGCATCGAACCCAGTCGTTTTCAATGATATAAAATGGATGTTGAGACTCTGGAAAGAACGCAGAGAAGAGCAACAAAGATGGTTAGGAGTAGGGGTGAAATGTAAAATTAGTTACTACCAGTTCTGTGGGCGTGGCTTGGTGGGGGGGTGGAGTAATGTGACTGGGTGGGCGTGGCCATTTTTTTTTTGTTTATACTTTTCAAAGCATTTTTTCTAATTTTTTTTTTCAAAGCCTTTGCTGATCAGGCAACTCAGCTGGGATCGTCAGAGAGGCTTTTTAAAAAATACCTCTCTGCAGATCAGGAAACTCAGCTGGGATCGTCGGAGACTTTTCAAAGCATTTTTTTTTTACCATCTCTTCGGCCAAAGAGGTTGCAGAAAAAAATGCTTTGAAAAGCCTCTGAGGATCCCAGCTGAGCCGCGCAATCATCAGAGGCTTTTTTTTTTCCTTTTAAAACCATTTTTTCATCGGAAGAGGTTGTAGAAAAAATGCTTTTCAAAGTAAACAAAAAAAAAAAGTCTCTGATGATCATGCAGTTCAGCTGGGCATGGGGTGGGGAGAGCGCAGGGATTTTTGCTACTGGTTCTCCGAACCACCCACCACCATCGCTACCGGATCGGGCGATCCACTCTGAACCGGGAGCATTTCTCCCCTGGTTAGGAGACTGAAGGCTGAAACATACGATGAACGGTCACAGGAATTAGGTTTGTCTAGTCTTGTAAACTGGTTTTCCCAGTTGTAATGTCTGGCTGTGAAAGTTGGACCATAAGGAAGGCTGAACGCCAAAGAATTGAGGCCTTTGCGCTCTGATGCTGGAGAAGACTCCTGCGAGTCCCTTGGATGGCAAGGCCATCCAACCGGTCAGTCCTAGAGGATCAACCCTGACTGCTCTCTTGAAGGCCAGATCCTGAGGATGAAACTCAAACCCTTTGGCCACCTAATGAGAAGGAAGGACTCACTGGAGAAGAGCCTCATGCTGGGAACGATGGAGGGCGAAAGAAGAAGGGGACGGCAGAGAACGAGGTGGCTGGATGGAGTCACTGAAGCAGTGAGCGTGAACTTAAATGGACTCCAGAGGATGGTAGAGGACAGGAAGGCCTGGAGGAACGTTGTCCATGAGGTCAGACACGACTTTGCAACTAACAACAGCAAGTCTTGTGAAAAGAAGGACTGGGGTGACATGATAGTGGTCTTCCAATATTTGAGGGGTTGACCCAAAGAAGAGGGAGTCAAGCTATTCTCCAAAGCACCCGAAGGCAGGACAAGAAGCGACGGATGGAAACTCATCAAGGAGAGAATCAACCTAGAATTATGGAGAAATTTCATGACTGTGAGAACAATCAACCAGTGGAACAACTTGACTCCAGAAGTTGTGGGTGCTCCAACACTGGAGGTTTTTAAGAAGAGATTGGACACCCGTTTGATTGAGATAGGGTCTCCTGCTTGACCAGGGGGTTGGACTAGAAGACCTCCAAGCTCCCTTCCAACTCTGTTATTCTGTTAACTTGTAGACTTTAGTAGGGTTTAATCTGTGGTGGGAACCCAGTTTACTAGGCTTGTGGATGGCTGTAGGGGATGCACAATCCCTGAAAATGGGTTTGTTTGATATCCAGGTTAAATGTGTGGCATGAACGCCACAAGACAATGAGCAGATGAATGAAGGGTGTCGGTACATTCCGTCATGTATTTCTAGTTTCCCCCCTTTGAACCCAAAGCATTGTCCGGCTGTACCAAAAGGCTATTCTGGAAAGGGAAGCTGACCAATGAAGGCTGTCCTCTCTGGGTCAGATTTGCTCAGGGACCCAGAAGGACAAGATGGCGCACTCACGTTGGCCAGCCTCTGCTCCAGTTGGAGAATCTCCTTGGCTTTCTGTTCCACGTGTTCGGCACCCAGCAGGTTCAAAAGGCGCTCCATGAATACCACATACGCGGCCAAGATCTGGAAAAGACAAGATTTTGGAAGCCCAGGAGATCCGGTCCCTTGAGCGATCCCAACAGAACCGGTGGCCAAGCGATTAGCGCAATGGGAAGGCTCTTCTCAAGTGGATCAAGGATTTCTTTCTTTGCTGATGGACTCAAATGTTCTCAGAGGACCCATCTCTGCTCAGGCCTTGCTTGGACCTTTGTTTCTCAGCCTTTCTGGACTCCCACCTGCTCCCCTGATGATCTGTCCTGCAGAAGCTCTGAATTTCCCACAATGCATCGGAGCACAGTAGCGTTGCTTCAGGGTATTGTGGGAAATGGACATGGCTGCTTCTAAAGGAAGTTAGTTCACCCTGCTCAGGCCTTGCTTGGCACCCAGCTGCTCCCTTGATGATCTGTCCTGCAAACAATCTGAATTTCCCACAATGCATCGGAGCACAGGCGCGTCATTCCCTGGCATTGTGGGAAACGGACACGGCTACTTCTAAAGGATGCTCAACCCCACTCGGGCCCTGCTTGGACCCCCGTTTCTGAGGCTTTCCAGACACCCACCTGCTCCCCTGAGGATTGGTCTTGCAGAAGCTCTGAATTTCCCACAATGCATCAGAGCACAGTAATGTAGCACCCAGGCATTGCAGGAAATGTACATGGCTGCTTTTAAAGGATGCTCAGACCTGCTCAAGTCCTGCTTGGCACCCCCGTTTCTCAGCCTTCCCAGCCACCCACCTGCTCCCCCACAATGATTGGCTCATCTGTCCTGCAAAAAATTCTGAATTTCCCACAATGCATCGAAGCACAGTAGTGTTGCTCCCGGGCATCGTGGGAAATGGACACGGCTGTTTCTAAAGGAAGCTCCGCTTTGCAAGAGTGGCTTGGCACTGCCTTTCCCCAAATTTTGGAGGCAGATGGGCAGCATAAAAAAATCAGGAGGCTGTGAGTTCGATCCTAGGTAGAGACAGATATTTCTCTCTCTGGGCACAGTGAGAATTTATCTGCCGAATAAAATTCCGGATTGGCGACAGGAAGGGCATCCGGCCAGTAAACACTCAGCTCCATTCAGTTGCCCAGACTCCACCCCGCAAGGGATTATATGGAGTCATAAAAAGGAGGTGATGATGATGGGCAGCATAAAAAATTACTAAATAACAAATGAATAAATTTTTTTGCAAAGCCATCGCTTCTTCAATGAGGTATTGAGGAGGACATGATATACTATATATCTGGGGGGTTTTTCCTTTACCTTTTCGCTTTCGTCATCCTGGCCCAGGTACAGCGTTCTCTCGGATAAGGTTAGCCCATCCTGGTCAATCTGTCAGGTGGAGAAAAAAATACACCAGGTATTGAGTCTGGAGTAGAACAAAAACTTATTGGTGATCCACCAACGACTCCCCCTTGGCTGCGTCCACAAAGTAACCGAAGCTACAAAAAAGTAGTTACGTTAAAACAAACCAAATTTAGAATCCTAGAATTGGAAAAGGAGTCATAGAATACTAGGGCCGTAAGGGACCTCGGAGGTCTTCTAGTCCAACCCCCTGCTCGAGCAGGAGAACCATTCTGGACAAAAGCCTCCACTGATGGTGGAGTTTTTGAAGGCAAGTTGCTCCACTGGTTAATTGTTCTCACTGTCAGGAAATTTCTCTTTATTTCTAGGTTGTTTCTCTCCTTGATTAGTTTTCATCCATTGCTTCTTGTCCTGCTCTCAGAGGCTTTGGAGAATAGCTTGACTCCCTCTTCTTTGGGGCATCCCGTCAGATATTGGAAGACTCCTATCATACCTCCCCTAGTCCTTTTCATTAAACTAGACATACCCAGTTCCTGCACCCGTTCTTTATATGTTTTTTTTTAATTTTTTTTTTTAATTTATATGCCTCCCTTCTCCGGAGACTCAGGGCGGCTTACAATGTGCTAAGCAATAGCCTTCATACTTTTGTATATTTTTATACAAAGTCAGCTTATTGCCCCCACAAACTGGGTCCTCATTTTACCCCCCTTAGAAAGGATGGAAGGCTGAGTCAACCTTGAGCCTGGTGAGATTCGAACTTGCAGTAATTGCAGGCAGCTGGATGTTAATAACAGTGTGCTTTAGTCCACTGTACTACCGAGGCGCATGTGATATGTTTTAACCTCTCCAGTCCCCTAATCATCTTTGTTGCTCTTCTCTGCACTCTTTCTAGAGGCTCAACATCTTTTTTATATTGTGGTGAGCAAAACTGGATGCAGTATTGCAAGTGTGATCTTACCAAGGCCTTATAAAGTGATACTAACACATGTGATCTTGATTCTATCCTTCTGTTAATGCAGCCTAGGATGGCTTTGGTCTTTTTAGCAGCTGCAGCACACTGATAGCTCATACTTCAGCAGTGATCCACCAGGGTACTTAAATCCCTCTCACAGGCCTTACAGGACGTCCTCGACGTGCAACAATTCATTTAGTGACTTTCAATGTTACAACGGCACTGAAAAAAAGTGATTTATGACTGTTTAATACACTTATGACGGTATTGCAGCATCCCCCATGGTTAGATGATCAGAATTCAGATGCTTGGCAAACGACTCGTATTTATGACGGTTGCAGTGTCCCAAAGTCACGTGATCTCCTTTTGCGACTGTTATAGAATTAAGAGATTGAGAGTCATCCCAAAGGGCAAACAGAATCAGATTTTATTATTGCAATAAGGTTCAGAGTCCGATTCATACCTGGAAGTCTGAACAAAATTATGGGTCGGGGACCCTGGTCTTTATACAGTTTCAAACAAAGGAAAGTGCTAACACAGCGGTTCTAATTACTAAAAACATTTGTTACATGAAATGATATCTTCCTGATTAGAGGTTCTTACATGTCTTGCCAAACAAATATAACTTTTCTGAAAATTATCTTTGGTGATAGAGACTCACTGTCTCATTTTGGTATCCTTGACATTTGTAACTTTCAAACAGTATGTCACCCAAGATATGGGTCTTTCTGACAGCGAGGGGTCCTCCCTTACAGAATGTTGCTTATACAGAGGAGTTTGGCTGGCTTTTGTATTTTTACACTGGATACATTTGGAAAGGAATACTAGAAAGATGTCCAGTGGTCATTTAGTAGGTCCCCAATTCATCATCATCATTATTATTAGAGAGGGCCCTTCAGTGGTCATCTAGCTGGACCCGCATTTCCTACTTTACGACCTTCTGATGATCAAAGTCACAGGGGAAGCCAGATCATGTTGCTAACTCTTAATCTGCTTAGAGAAGAACGTAAAGCATTGTAAAGCGGTATATAAGTCTAAATGCTACTGCCCTTCCTTCCTTCCTTCCTTCCTTCCTTCCTTCCTTCCTTCTCTCCCCTTCCCTTCCCTTCCCTTCCCTTCCCTTCCCTCCCCGCCCCTTCCTTCCCTTCCCTTCCTTCCGTGGTGGTGCAGTATACTTCCTGGGGGAAGGATACTGCAAAATCCCCATTCCCTCCCCACTCCTGGGGGAAGGATACTGCAAAATCCCCATTCCCTCCCCACTCCTGGGGGAAGGATTCTGCAAAATCCCCATTCCCTCCCCGCTCCTGGGGGAAGGATACTGCAAAATCCCCATTCCCACCCCACTCCTGGTGGAAGGATACTGCAAAATCCCCATTTCCTCCCCGCTCCTGGGGAAAGGATACTGCAAAATCCCCATTCCCACTCCACTCCTGGGGGAAGGATACTGCAAAATCCCCATTCTCTTCCCACTCCTGGGGGAAGGATACTGCAAAACCTCCATTCCCACCCTACTCTGGGGCCAGCCAGAAGCGGCATTTGATTTGCCGGTTCTCCGAACTGCTCAAAATTTCCACTACCGGTTCTCCCGAACCTGTCAGAACCTGCTGGATTTCACCCCTGCTTCACGCGGCTGACTCCAAATGTCCATAAGGTCAGCAGAAGTCAGACAGAAGGAGAGTTTTAATTTTTTTTTTAAAGCATTTCGAGATCTTTTTCCATAAATACGTGCAACGCCCAAATGATGCCGCGCGGAAGAACCAAAAGGACCCCGTGCGATTCGAGATATTTGAAGCTCAGCTTTCATCCCCGCGGCTCCCGCCCCCCATCCTCCCCACGGCCTCGTATGCATAAATATTTCATCGAGTTAAAAATCAGGCCCCGACTCCTATCGGTGCATTTAAAGAGTTTCCCAAGAGATGGGTACTTGTCTCTTTTAAATTGCTTTCTGTGATTTGCGGCCCTGTGTCTTTCTTTCCCCAGCAGTCAACCTCATTTTGAATATTGTTTATGATTTTGGCAAATTTGATGGGCCTTCTTCCATCTTTAAATCCGTGTCGTTATTAAAGATGCAGCAAAGTATCAGATCGGGAAGTGGGGGCGAACTTTGGGGCCTCCCTTTGATTTCCACGCGACACAGATCAACTTCCAAGAGGCCTCAACGACCCTCTAAAAAAAGGATTGCAAATGACCAGCTGTCTGCAAGGAATAGAAATCCTTCCGTTCCCTGCCATCCAGTCAGAGCTGAAGAAGCTTCTTGGAGGAGAAGTGAAATGTCTTTAAAGAAAAACCAGAAAGTGCAGTTGCCTCTTGAAAAAAAAGCAATTTTTTATCTTTATTTACTTCCAACTAGAACCTTGAATTCTGTACCCCAGTGCGCCCTGTTTTAGCACATCCCTCCATTCCACAGAGCCTGAAATATTTTGGGGTTTTTTCCCCCTCACGTGTCCTACCCATACAAATCTCCTATTTTTCTTTTTCAGACAAAGCAAGTTTTTTTCCTAGCAACTGGCCAACTCAGGTGAGTATCTGACAGGTAAGAACTCCTAACACCGTGATGGCGAACCTATGGCACTACGCCAATGGAGCCATTTCTGCGGGCACGTGACCCGTCACCCTAGATCAGGTCCACCGTGCATAGGCGTGCGCCTCCCGCCAGCCACCTGATTTCCGAGTCTCTGCCGCGCATGCGGGAGACATACGCGCATGCCCATACCGCTCCTCCCCTCCCAGGAGTCTCCACGCGGCCCGTTTTGGATGCCAGGTAAGTACGGGGCTCGTGCGGAGGCTCTGGGAGGGCGAAAAACGGGACAACCGGAAGTCCGGAAATCAGCCGTTTCCGGCCTCTGGAGGGCTGGGGAAGGCTGTTTTCGCCCTCCTGGAGATGCCGGGAAAGCCTCCAGAGGCTGTGGAGAGCGAAAAACCGCCCTACCAGAAGTCCAGAAACGGACCGTTTCCGACCTCTGGAGGCTTCAGGGAGGCCTGCTAGGCCCAAAATGGGGCACTGGAGAGTCATGCGCGCATACGCGGCAGGGTGGAAAAGCGCAGGCGGTGGCACGCGCTTGCACGGCGGGCAGGGGGCAGCGTGGGGGGATTGCACACGCATGCACAGGGGCGGGGCATGTGTGGCAGGCATTGCATTATGGGTGTGGGCACGCACACGTGCGCTATCGCACACGCGTGTGCGCTTTTGCCACCCAAGGAAAAAATGGTGAGCCATCACTGCCCTAACAGAAATGACCTAGGATGGGGTTTAGGGTTATTGCATTGATTCAAGAAGAGACTGGGCTGCCATCTGTCAGAAATGATGTAGGGCCGTGATGGCGAACCTATGGCACGCGTGCCACAGGTGGCACGTGGAGCCATATCTGTGGGCACGCGAGCGTTGCCCTAGCTCAGCTCCAGCACGCATGCATGCGCCAGCCAGTTGATTTTCAGGCCTTCCGGGCCCACCGGAAGTCAGGAAACAGGCTGTTTCTGGATTCCAGAGGGCCTCCGGGACGGTGGGGAAGGCTGTTTTTGCCCTCCCCAGGCTCCAAGGAAGCCTCTGGAGTCTGGGGAGGGTGAAAAACAGGCCTACCAGGCCCACTGGTAACCTTTTTGTCGTTGCGTGCCAAAAGTGGGGGGAGCACGCATGCGCGGGGGCGGGGAGAGAGCCTGTAGTACAGTGGTTTAAAGCACCCTGTTATTAACATCTATTAACATCTGCTGCTTGCAATTACTGCAAGTTCGAATCCCACCAGGCTCAAGGTTGACTCAGCCTTCCATCCTTTCTAAGGTAAGTAAATTGAGGACCCAGTTTGTGGGGGCAATAAGCTGGCTTTGTATAAATATACAAAAGTATGAAGGCTGTTGCTTAACGCACTGTAAGCCGCCCTGAGTCTCCGGAGAAGGGCGGCATATAAATCAAATAAAAATAAATAAATAAATAAATTGCTTTTGGCACGCAATGGCAAAAAGGTTAGCCATCACTGATGTGGGGTCTCCTGCTTGGGGGGGGGGGTGGACTAGATGACCTAAAAGGTCCCTTCCAACTCTTGTTATTCTGATTTTCGTACCCCGCCCTTTGGAGTCTTCCAAAACTCCAATTAAAAGCAATAAAAAACAGAGGTGAAATCGCAATGTTGTTCGTACTATTAGAATCAATAGAAACATTTTTTAAAAAATCAGTCACGACCGTAAATGGGGGGGAAAAAAATTGGAAGGGATTCGATGAATTTTGTAAAGAGCGATGGAAACCGCTCACAATGAGCTGCTGATTGGTCCAGCTTTCATCTTTCGGCACCAGGCAATACAATAAGCCTTGCGCTGCCCTGACATATTTGGCGCATAGCACCACACATAAAAATCCTCTGCTAAAGAGAATCTCGACGGAGGAGATGCCACACAGCACAAGAACAGCCAAGATCCGGGTTTTCTCAGCCTCACCAGCTTTAAAAGGGATGGACTTCAACTCCCAGAATTCCCCAGCCAGTGTGAGGTTGATATTTCTCTCCAACTAATGCCGTATTTCTCAAATTTGGCAATTTGAAGGCGTGTGGACTACAATTCCCAGAACTACGGACTTCAGCACCCAGAATTCCCCAGCCAGTATGAGGATATTTCTCTTCAACTAATGCTGAGTTTCTCAAATTTGGCAGCTTGAACTTCAATTCCCAGAAGGGGTACGGACTTCAATTCCCAGAATTCCCCAGCCAGCCTGGGAGTTGAAGTCCACACATTTTCAAAGCTGCCAAAGGTTGAGAAAAATAGGTTTAATATATTGCGTGAAACGCAGAAAACAGGTCAATTCAGTGATCATTTCAAAAACACTGTGCGAACACAGTCAATACAGGTAATCCTTGCTTAGCGACCGGTCCTGTTTTACAGCTGTTCAAAGTTACGACAGCCATGGAATGGATATTTTACAGTTTGCATTGCACCCCTGGCTATCCTACATGGTTGAGCCGACACCGCCCACCCCATCATGGCTTGTGAAGTGGGGCAGCTTTATGCCCTACTTCACACCCAGCCATGATTTATGATGGTTTGTGCCAGTTTCTAGCATGAATGAATGGGTTCGCTTAAGGACCGTCATGAGAAAGGCTGAAAATTACTTCTGGTCATATAGGAATCTTGACTTACGACTGTAATTCTGGGCTCAATTATGGTCGTAAGGCAAGGACTACCTCAACTTACAACCATTCGTTTAGTGACTCTGCGAAGTTACCACGGTGTTAAAAAAACATGTCTTGTGACCGTTTTTCACACTTACGACCGTCGCAGCATCCCCGTGGTCCAAATTCGGACGCTTGGCAACTGGCTCGTATTTATGACGCGGGGGCAGTGTCCTGGGGTCACGTGATCCCCTTTTGCGACCTTCGATGGCGGTCTTGATGTTAAGTGGGTCTCGATGGAGACCCACTTAAACAAACCGCGTTACTGAAGTGGTTCATTTAACGACTGCGGCAAGAAAGCTCGTAAAACGGGGCCAAGAGTCGCTGAACTCTTGTCCGCCAGGGAACTTTGGGGGCTCGGTTTGGTCGTAAGGTCGAGGACAAGCTGGAATTCCACGCTCAATTGCGGTCGTAAGTCAAGGAGTACCGGTAAGTAGTCGCGTTGTCCAGCTACAGAAAAAACGATGGACGCAAAATGACGCGGAATTTCTTTCCCCACCTACTTCACCTCAGATCCACCCTCCCATTCCATCATATCACTGTGAATTTATTGCGTTATCGGCTTTCTTCTTGCTCCCTTGTCCTCATCCAGCCTTTTTTTCATTTCCTGTCCTCTGCCAGCTCGGAGAGATGCGACTGATGAAACGGAGATGGGAGGCCGAAGGCCGCGAGACGCACAACGGTAGTTATTGCTGTGCGATGCAAAATGACGGGGCAGAGATGAAGACAACACTGTTCTGGAACGGGGCGCTGGGCCGGCATTTTAGAATAGAATAGAATAGAATAGAATAGAATAGAATAGAATAGAATAGAAGAGTTGGAAGGGACCTTAGAGGTCTTCTAATCCAACCCACTGTTTAGGCAGGAAATCCTACATCAGTGGTGAAATCCAATTGTTTTAAATACGGGTTCTGTGTGCATGGCTTGGTGGGCATAGGATGGGAAGGATCCTGCAAAATCCCCATTCCCTCCCCACTCCTGGGGGAAGGATATTGCAAAATCTCCATTCCCTCCCCACTCCTGGGGGAAGGATATTGCAAAATCTCCATTCCCTCCCCACTCCTGGGGGAAGGATATTGCAAAATCCCCATTCCCTCCCCACTCCAGGGAGAAGGATACTGCAAAATCCCCATTCCCTCCCCACTCCAGGGGAAGGATACTGCAAAATCCTCATTCCCGCCCCACTCCTGGGGCCAGCGAGAGGTGGTATTTGCTGGTTCTTTGAACTGCTCAAAATCTCCGCTACCGGTTCTCCAGAACCTGTCAGAACCTGCTGGATTTCACCCCTGCATTACACCACTTCAGACAATTGGTTATCCAATCTCTTCTTAAAAACTTCCAGTGTTGGAGCATTCACAACTTCTGGAGGCAAGTAGTTCCACTGATTAATTGTTCCAACTGTCAGGAAATTTTTCCTTAGTTCTAGGTTGCTTCTCTCCACCCATTGCTTCTTGTCCTGCCTTCAGATGCTTTGGAGAATAGTTTGACTCCTTCTTCTTTGGGGCAACCCCTGAGATATTGGAACACGCCTATCATGTCCAATTTGGTGCCCGCTAGCCGTTTCTGAAAGAAATTTGGAAAATTCCTGGCCACCAAGACAGCTCAATGATAATTTGGCTTTGTGTTCACCGTTTAGATTTATTTGCGCTTATCGCCAAATGACGTAAACAAGCCCAACGGGATCAGGAGGAAGCAGCCAGGATGGCCAATCTGTGTGCCAAGATGTCATTCTACACAGGCCACTCTCAGGTCTCCCAGGTTGGTCTTGGCGCCTCACAGGCATCCTGCCATCAAAGGCAAGGAGAAGGGTGGAGCAGGGCTGAAATGCTTCCAGTTCGGACCGGTTCGGCCGAATCGGTAGCGATGGCGGCCGGTGGTTCGGAGAACCAGTATCGATGGTGGCCAGTGGTTCGGAGAACCAGTAGCGATGGCGTCCAGTGGTTTGGAGAACTGGTAGTGATGGCGGCCGGTGGTTCAGAGAACCGGTAGTGATGGCGCCCGGTGGTTTAGAGAACCGGTAGCGATGGCGGCTGGTGGTTCGGAGAACCGGTAGCGATGGCGGCCGGTGGTTCGGAGAACCAGTAGCGATGGCGGCCGGTGGTTCGGAGAACCAGTAGCGATGGCGGCCAGTGGTTCGGAGAACCAGTAGCGATGGCGTCCAGTGGTTCAGAGAACTGGTAGTGATGGCGCCCGGTGGTTTAGAGAACCGGTAGCGATGGCGGCCGGTGGTTTAGAGAACCGGTAGCGATGGCGGCCGGTGGTTTAGAGAACCAGTAGCGATGGCGGCCAGTGGTTCGGAGAACCAGTAGCGATGGCGGCCAGTGGTTTGGAGAACTGGTAGTGATGGCGGCCGGTGGTTCAGAGAACCGGTAGTGATGGCGCCCGGTGGTTTAGAGAACCGGTAGCGATGGCGGCTGGTGGTTCGGAGAACCGGTAGCGATGGCGGCCGGTGGTTCGGAGAACCGGTAGCGATGGCGGCTGGTGGTTCGGAGAACCAGTATCGATGGCGGCCGGTGGTTCGGAGAACCAGTAGCGATGGCGTCCAGTGGTTTGGAGAACTGGTAGTGATGGCGGCCGGTGGTTCAGAGAACCGGTAGTGATGGCACCCGGTGGTTTAGAGAACCGGTAGCGATGGCGGCTGGTGGTTCGGAGAACCGGTAGCGATGGCGGCCGGTGGTTCGGAGAACCGGTAGCGATGGCGGCCGGTGGTTCAGAGAACCAGTAGCGATGGCGGCGTGAGGCTCCACTCACCCACCCGGTTGTCCTTTTTTACCCTCTGCGCATGCGCAGAAGGGTTTGCACATGCCCAGAGGGTCCAAGTATGCACGTGACATCCAAACCGGTTGGGAAGGTAAGTAGATTTCACCCCTGGGGTGTAGGATAGATGGACAATAAAGCTGTGTGCGTACAGGTAGTCCTCAACTCCGAACAGTTCATTTCGTGACCATTCAAAGTTACAACGGCAGGGGGAAAGGCAACTTGTGTCGTTTTTCACATTTACAAGAGTCGCAGCATCTCCATGGTCGCGTGATCAAAATTCAGATGTTTGGCAACTAGGTTCTATTTATGATGGTGGCAGTGTCCCAGGGTCACATGATCCCCTTTTGTGAGCTTCCGACAAGCGAAGTCAAGGGGGGAAGCCAGATTCACTTAACAACCATGTCACTAATTTGACTACTGCAGTGATTTACTTAGCAACTGTGGCAAGAAGGGTCGTAAAACGGAGCAAAACTCACTGAACAACCTCTTGCTTAGCAACGGAAATTTCAGGCTCAATTGTGGTCATACGTTGAGGACTATCTGTAATGGGCAGGCTCGTTTACAGTCATAACTCAAGACCTACCTGTATTCCTCTTCTTTGTCTCAGAGCTTTGCAAGGCAGTGGGGAGAAATATGGGACACAGATGACTTGTGTCCGATGCTGAGACGCAAGAAAATAAGAGCGACTGTCAGACCTGCCCCAATCTGATCCCTTAGGAAAGAAAGACCCTCGACTCCATTTGTTTGAAATGAAAGATCCTTTTACTAAAACGATGCTGGCTGCAATAAAGTCAGGTGAGTTCTGGATTTCCCACGCTCAAAAGGTACAGAAAGGTTTCCCCTCATCCCAGCCCTCCTCTCATGACCAGCCCTTCTTCAGCCAATTGGAACTCACCGAAGTGTTTTGAGAATGCGGAGATGTTTTGGGGTAATCCGCATTCTTTCTCAGGGTGCCTGACCTTGGATACCTGGTACAAACTGGTGCCGAGCTTCTTTGGTCTTTATCACCTGTCATTGGCCCCCGTCTGTTTACCATCACAAAGTGATAGTCCTTGACTTACGACCCCAATTGAACCCCAAATTTCTGTTGTTAAGTGAGACATTTGTTAAGTGAGTTTTGCCCCATTTTACAACCTTTCTTTGCCACGATTGTTAAGTGAATCACTGCGGTTGATAAGTTAGTAACCTGGTTGTTAAGCGAATCAGATTTTCCCACTGACTTGTCAGAAGGTCGTAGAAGGTGATCCCCTGACCTTGGGACACAGCAATGGTCATAAGTATGAGTCAGTTGCCAAGTGTCTGATCAGGTGACCACGGGGAGGCTGCAAAGGACGTAACTGTGAAAAACAGTCATAAATCGCTTCTTACAGAGCGTTACAAAGTCCGTTGTAACTTTGAACGGTCACTAAATGAACTGTTGTAAATCAAGGACTACCTGTACGCCTTCTCGCCCTTGCTGGCAGGATGCCTGCGAGGCGGCAAGCCGAACCTGGCAGGCCCTGACAGTGGCGTTTGTAGAGTGACATCTTGGCACGCGGATCAGCGATTCTGGCCGCTCCCTCCTGATGCTGCGGTGCTTATCGTTCGGCGACAAGTGCAAATAAATCTAAACGGTGAGCACGAAGCCAAACAATCATTGGACGACAAAAGGAATAATAATCCTCTACGGAGAAGAGCAGAATTAGTCTTTCCCTGCCTGGTGACATTTTGCAGCCGCCAGCTTGTTCAAATCAGTGTGAGTGGCGACACCGACGCCACAAGCATTAGACGCGCTGCTCTCCATCTCGGTTCTGAAGTTGCTATGTGTCACACTGGTGTGTGTGTCTGTGTGTATCCTCTCCTCTAAACATACTCAGTTCTCCCCGTTTTGTGCATGCAAAATCCGTTGTAACTAGTAAGCGGTTAGGAAAAGGGGTTCTAGGTTCTAGGACAGTGATGGCTAACTTTTTTGCCATCGTGTGCCAAAAGCGGGGGTAGTGGGGGGGGATTGCTCATGTGCGTCTCCCACACCCATAATTCAATGAGGCCCATCCCCTCACTCTCCCCCCCCGCTTTTGGCACACGATGGCATGGTGGGCCTGGTAGGCCCATTTTTTTGCCCTCCCCAGGCTCCAGAACCTTTCTAGGAGCCTGGGGAAAGTGAAAACAGCCTTCCCCCCCCAGAGGCCCTCCGGAGGCCCAGAAACAGCCCGTTTTCCAACTTCTACTGGGCCCGGAAGGCTAGAAAATCATCTGACCAGCGCGCACATGAGGTAGGGCAACGCTCGTATGCCCACAGATATGGCTCCGTGTGCCACCTGTGCCACCGGTGCCATAGGTTCACCATCACAGTTCTAGGATATTCTGAGGGGACCCTCGGATGCTCAGGTACAGACTGCAACTTATAGTTGGAGACTACCGACCCCTCACATCCTGGACATAAACTGTTTCAACTTCTCCTCTTGGGACGCCGCGATGCCAAAAAACCTAGATATATTCCCCTCATGCCATCAATGTGCTGAATGCCTAATTTCCGTAGTGCTTTCTGATGGCTATTTGCCCATGTTGTACAGCAGGGGTGTCAACCTCAAAGCCCGTGGGCCACATCCGGCCTGTGGGCTGCTTAAATCTGGCCTGCGGAACCAGCCTGGAAATAGCAAAGGACTGGCCCGTGGTGCCTCTGGCAGCCAAAATGGAGTGTTGGGGGGCCTCGTGGGGCGCCCTGAGCCCGTTTTGGCCAGCAGGGTGGTGCGGGAGGCTGTCCAGACCGAAAATAGGATGCATGGGGGCAGTGGTGAAATCCAAATTTTTTTTACTGATGGTTCTGTAGCCATGGCTTGGTGGGCGTGGCAGGGGAAGGATATTGCAAAATCTCCATTCCCACCCGACTCTGGGACCAGCCAGCCAGAGGTGGTATTTGCCGGTTCTCCAAACTTCTCAAAATTTCCGCTACCGGTTCTCCGAATCACTCAAAATTTCCGCTACCGGTTTTCAGAATTTCTCAAAATTTCCGCTACCGGTTCTCCGAACCATTCAAAATTTCTGCTACCAGTTCTCCAAACTACTCAAAATTTCCGCTACAGGTTCTCCAAACCACTCAAAATTTCCACTACCGGTTCTCAGAATTTCTCAAAATTTCCG
>WNWU01016215.1:0-18787 GCA_012654045.1 Ptyas mucosa | reverse complement strand
AACTGTGAATCTGGAGGGAGAGGTTATACCTAACTGAATACCCCCCCCGGAACATAATACGGTAGGTGTGAAAGTCAAAAGCAAAGTCTTCCATCTTGGACTCCTAGTAACTGCATGAATGTGCCCGGGTTGTTGCTTTTGAGTCAGGACAGAGGTGGTTCACTATTGCTTTCTTCTTGGCAGTATCTGTAAACAAACTCAAAATCAGTTTCCAGCTCTATTCTCCTCTTCCATCCATGTCAGTGGGTCTCAACCTTCCTAATGCCCTTTAATACAGTTCCTCATGTTGTGGTGACCCCCCAACCATAAAATTATTCCTAAAACCATTGAAAATATGTGTTTTCGGATGGTCTTAGGCGACCCCTGTGAAAGGGTCGTTCGACCCCCCAAAGCGGTCCCGACCCACAGGTTGAGAACCACCGATCCATGTGATATTAGATGTAAATAAGCCCCAGTCCCCAAGACGGTTGTTTCGTGTGAAGCGTCTTCCTTTCAAGTCTTTAAAGGAGGCCCATCTTCATAAATTCATAAATTGTTCCTTCAATGTTCATGAGGAGTAACTGGCTGTGGCTGAAAAAAATGGCAGACACTTTATGGATGTGGTTAGGTTTGCAACTGTCAGACGGGGAAAGACCAGGTCCACACATGAAGGTCCAATTAAACTGATCATGCCTATGCACAGGCATCTTCTCAACTAACGATTAGCACTTGCTTGGTGTTGCATCCGGAGGCCGCACACGTGACAAGGACGGAGCAGCCGATTGGCCCAATTGACGGTTACAGCTGATGGAAAATGGGCGCGTCTGATTGGCCCAGCCGCTGACAGCTCTGCATATTTAAGAGCTGTCAGTGCCTCAGAAGCTGCCCGCTCTCCAAGGTCCTCAGCACCGAGCGGGTCTGATGTTAGCTGTTGTTGTTAATAAAAAGTTATTATTAATTCGCCTTGCCTCCGCTCTCATACATTGTTCTCAGTACAGAACACTTGGATTTAGATAAAGGTCCGTAGGATTCAAAGGAGGTTGGACTGCACTTGTGGCTACGTAGGGATTTTAGGCTGATCCCTGTTTTAACTCCGCCCCCAGTTTCTGCTACACCGTCTCCTACAGTGATCAACTATTTCCATCTGAAGACTCCATACTATTTGATATTAGGTCACATTTTCACCCAGAGTTGCTTTTTGAATGCATTTGAGCCATGATTGCTAGAATTGCTAACATGGTCTTTTGTATGACAATTCTTGGCTTAAGTTAACCTGGAGAATACCACCCTAGGAGAAGCTGTATTTAAATTATGGAAGTGTCGAGAGTTGTCAATCCAGATAGTTCTCAATTATAGGTTTTAATGCACCGTCCATGGTAACATGGAGGAGTTATCAGTTTCTTATGGTTTCTTTAGCACTAAACAGAAAGTCTTCAATGGTAGGTATGAAAAGATCCTGTCTCAGATTTTTCCAGAGGAGTTTTCATATTGTGATTAAAACTTTTTCTCACCCATAGAAAGTCATCCCAATGCAATTGCTTATAAAGAACTGGAAAGCTTTGCTGATTAATACTATCTGGAGTATTGTGAATGCTGCATACCTATTAGTCAGAAATGTTCTATTACTGTATCTTTTTTGAGTAACCTTGAGTAACCTGCTTACCATTCTAAAACAGTCATGCTCTTAGTCAAATAAATGTATTGGCACTGAGGAATTCTAAATAATTTCAGGACCCCTAGATGGAAGATGCTATTAAACCAGTAAGTAACACACTTAACTGGAGATGCTGTCATCAAGAGGGGAGAAAACCATTCATTATATTGCTCGATGGATTCACAGCCCCATCTACAAAAGAGATACAAATCCATTTCCTTAGCAGTTTTCATTGTTTGGCTGTTCAGTATTTCAGATACTGAGCCGCTAAAAAAATGCTGCCTGCTACAGATTTCTGTTTGGGTGTTGCACTCAATATTCTTACACCAGAATTGCCAGCACTTATCTCCAGTCTCCTTCCATCCCTCCCTCCCTGACCTATTGTACTTATATGTTTTACATGGAAGTGTGACTGATAGCAAATTGTTTAAATTAGAAGTTTGTAAAGAGAGACTAGAATGTAATAAAGTGTTGAAAGCAGCAAATCTCTTTCCAAATAGCCAGAGACTTAAGCTGTATATTTTTCATCCTGCCATTCAGAAGGAGATTTAATCAAGACAAATAGCCGAGCCCTACAATTTTGAATGCTAGAAACCGCTTATTATTCTTCGGTTACCTGTTTATGTGCTCTTTTTCCTTTTTTCACACTTCTTAATCATAATTTGCCTCGGCAAAACATATTATTCAGATACTTATCTGCAATTGAATGTACTTCCAAAGGTTTGGCTTGAAAAATTAACACGGGGAAAGAAGGCATCCATATTCGGGAGTGGGATAAATGCATTAGTAAAATACATCTACCTAAGAGACTTCGTGAAGTATTTTGTCATAGTTATTGCCGGTGTTAAATTGTTTTTCCTGATTTGTTTGTTTGCTTTTTGGCTGTCTACTCCGTTTGATATGATTTGGAAGTGTTTGAATTCAAAAGCTTTTTATGGTAGCATTTGAGTTTTCAAGAGAGATCGTCTGTTGGAGATTACATCTCCCCCCTCACCCCAAACTATTATTGATCAAGCCGATCCTCATATTTCAGATGCGGAATAGTTTCTTCCACTGCCATTAATATTTTAATTCCAATCTCAGAGACTCCAAGGAAGAGGGTACTTGCCGTGTATTATTTTGGTGTCCTTTGTGGCCCTGTTGTCATAAGAGTTTGAATAACTACTGAATATTCATGCCAACTTCAGTTCTAATATCTCAGCATTCAAAGATATTTTTTAACTAACTGGCTTACATTTTTCTTTCTATTGAAAAGGGGTACCGGAATTTATTCAATTTGACATATTAAGGCTGCCCAGCTTATATTCTAATATCAATATCATCATCACTCATCATATATGGGCCAGCAGTGTGCAGCAGCTGCCAAAAATGCCAACACAGTTCTAGGCTGCATAAACAGAGGGATAGAATAGTTTCTTTGTCCCTCTTCTTTGTGGCAGCCCCTGAGATATTGGAACACTGCTGCCATGTCTCCTCTAGTCTTTCTTTTCATTAAACTAGACATACCCAGTTCCAGCAACCGTTCTTCCTATGTTTTAGCCTCCAGTCCCCTAATCATCTTTGTTACTCTTCTCTGTACTCTTTCTAGAGTCTCAACATCTTTTTTACATCGTGGCGACCAAAACTGAATGCAGTATTCCAAGTGTGGCCTTACCAAGGCATTATAAAGTGGTATTAACACTTCATGTGATCTTGATTCTCTAAAGCACCTGAGGGTAGGACAAGAAGCAATGGGTGGAAATTAATCAAGGAGGGAAGCAATTTAGAACGAAGGAGAAACTTCCTGACAGTTAGAACAATTGATCAGTGGAACAACTTGCCTTCAGAGGTTGTGAATGCTCCAACACTGGAAATTTTTAAGAAGATGTTGGATAACCATTTGTCTGAAGTGGTGTAGGGTTTCCTGTCTAAGCAGAGAGTTGGACTAGAAGACCTCCAAGGTCCCTTCCAATTCTGCTATTCTATTCTATCACCCTAGCCATTGTCTATCCACTGTAGGATGAAGGCCTCTTTTATTTGTTTCCAACCAATACGGTCTTGAGCTTTCTTTTACCAGTTGGGCCCTCAATACTTGCTGATGTCGTCGATCCATTTTATTTTAGGTCTCTTTTGTGGATGCTTTTTATCAAGTGGAATCAATTCCATGACTGTCCTGGAGTCACCCACCTGCCATCAGTTCTTCTTGCTATGTGACCAGGCCATTTCCATTTCAATTCTTTGACTCTTTTGATAGCATCCTATATTTCTGTTTGTTCTGTAGTCCACATGCAGGTCTTGCTATCTTCTCTTGTGATGCCGAGCATGTATCTTTCCATGGCTCTTTGCGACACTCATAGCTTTTGTATTGATTGTGAGGTTAGTGTCCATCTTTCTCTGGCATATGTTAGAATAGATAGTACACCCCAGGGGTGAAATGCTCCCGGTTCGGACCGGATCACCCGATCCGGTAGCGATGGCGGCTGGTGGTTCAGAGAACCAGTAGCAAAAATCCCTGCCCCCCTGCCCAGCTGAGCCGCGCAATCATTTTTTAAAAAATGTTTTTAAAAGCATTATTTCTACAACCTCTTCGGCTGAAAAAAATGCTTTTAAAAGTAAAAAAAAAACCCCTCTGATGATCACGCGGCTCAGCTGGGATCATCAGAGGCTTTTAAAAGCATTTTGTTTTACAACCTCTTCGGCAGATGAGGTTGTAGAAAAAAAATGGTTTTAAAAGTTAAAAAAAAAAGTTGGTCACGCCCACCCAGTCACATTACCCCCACCCCCACCCCTCACCAAGCCACGTCCATAGAACCGGTAGTAACAAATTTTACATTTCACCACTGATTGAAAACTTTTCTCTTCAGACATAGGGGGGAGGTTGTGCTTGAAAATTACACTTGCCATTCTAATGTATTGGTATTCGTTCAAAATACTATATTATACAATGACTTCAGGGATTTTAATTAGAGGTTGAAACTGATTAGCAAAGCCCGGTTGAGTGAAAACGTGATTATATGTGGAATGATGATAATCAGGTGCACAGAGTCCTTGCGCATTTGTGAATGAATGAATTAAATGACACCGTAGGGTTTTTTTGTTTTCCTGTCTGCAGGGCAAGAGCTGGATTGTGAAGAGGAGTTACGAAGACTTCAGAGTGCTTGATAAACATCTTCACTTATGTATTTATGATCGACGCTTTTCTCAGCTCTCAGAGCTACCCCGTTCGGATGCCCTGAAGGATAATCCGGAGGTAAAATAATGAAGTGTTATTACTAGCTGAAAAGTTCTAGTTGCGGAATAATATTTTTGGAGGGGAGGTATCTCTGAGGTTTACGTGTAATTATTTATTTATATCCCACCTTTATTATCTTTTACAAAAAAGTCAAGGCAGCAAACATACTTAATACTCCATTCTTTCCTATTTTTCCCACAACAACCATAGAGAAGAGGGGTTGGGCTAGAAAAGAGTGCCTGGCCCAAAAGTCACCCAGCCAGTTTTAATGCCTAAGATGCGACTAGAACTCAGTGTCTCCTGAACCAGTCTCCTCACTGGTTTTAGCCTAGTGCCTCTAAATTCTATAGAGAGACGTATACAGTATATCACAGAAGTGAATAAACCCCCTCACATTTTGTAAATATTTAAGTATATCTTTTCATGGGACAACACTGACGAAATGACACTTGGCTACAAGGTAAAGTAGTGAGTATACAGCTTGTATAACGGTGTACATGTGCTGTCCCCTCAAAATAACGCAACACGCAGCCATTAATGTCTAAACTGGTGGCAACAAAAGTGAGTACACCCCCTAAGTGATAATGTCCAAATGGGGCTCAAAGTGTCAATATTTTGTGTGGCCACCATTATTTTCCAGCACTGCCTTAACCCTCTTGGGCATAGAGTTCACCAGAGCGTCACAGGTTGCCACTGGAGTCCTCTTCCATTCCTCCATGATGACGTCACAGAGCTGGTGAATGTTAGAGACCTTGCGCACCTCCAATTTCCGTTTCAGGATGCTGTGGGACTTCTGTGATATACTATATCTATATCTATGTCTATATCATCTATATATATCATCTATCTACCTACACAGAGAGAGAGGGAGGGAGGGAGGGGAAGGGTGGATGAGAGGGAAGGGGAGGGAGGGAGGGAGGGAGGGAGGGAGGGAGAGAGAGAGAGAGAGAGAGAGAGAGAGAGAGAGGGAGGGAGAGAGAGATTGCTTCAGTTATATCCCCTAATTACAGGATGTCCTGCATCAGTAGAATTATCACACTTTCCTCCTCATCCTTTGCAGCTTGTTACCCAGATGCTGATGGCTTACCTGTGTCGACTCTCAGCCATTGCTGGCAACAAGATAAATTGCGGTCCTGCTCTCACATGGATGGAGGTACAAGAGCCCGCTTCGCCTTCTCCTCAATTCATCAAATGCTTTGTGTCTTACCAGTCTGCCAGCAGCACATTAAATGGAAAGAGGGAAGGTTTCTAAATTAGAAAATGCCAGTCAGGCCCTCTGCTCTTAGGCTACCCAAGATAAAAGCAGGAACACATCCTCATCCTTAACTATATAGATCCTTCTGGATCAAGCCACTGACCAAAACGTCCTCTTCATTGAGATTATGGCCCATATAGACTACCGTGCTGGTCAAGTGTATGTTGGTAGATACACTCAGTCTGCACTTGAGAGCAAGCAGCTGAAATTCTCAAAGGCAGCCCCATGGCACAATGCCTTGCAGTAGTCTAGGTGAAGAGTAATTAGGCCATGAGTCATTTAGCCAGAGCCTCAAATTCCAGGTAGGGCTGCATCTGGCACTCGGCTAGACAACTCTGCTCCCTCCCAACCCCTGATTTCCTACCTGTCCATGTAGTAGTAGCCACGAGTCCAAGATGTCTTACAGTTCACAGACCTACTCTTTGATGGATAGTTGCCATCAAGAGGTCATCCTGGAAATGTCAGAAACCTTTCCCCACCATCCAGCCAAGAGCTGAAGAAGCATCGTTGGATGAGAAACGAAACGTCTTCAAAGAAAAACTAGAAAGTCCAGCTGCCACTTGAAAAAGCACCTTTGGGACTGTAGTGAGCAACTAACTTCATCTTGCAGGAGTTCAGCTATAGGTTGATGTCCCCTAGAACCAAGTCAAGAAGCGGATAGCACCTCTTGCACAGTTTAGGAGAGCAGTGGATAATGTATCGATGATATAGCTATGCAAACTAATCATGGCCTCCTCCAGAGGCTTAAGATATTAAGGGGCCTTCCAGGTAGGAGAGGCCAGCTCAAATGATCTCTCCTATATTACTCAAAGGCTAACTGGAACCGCCCTCCCAAGGACGTAGTGGAACCCCTATAAAATAGAACTCTACTTTCTGCAGAAGTTGGTTGTACTGCCCAGTCAGTCAATTTTTTTTTTACTACCGGTTCTATGGGTGTGGCTTGGTGGGCATGGCAGGGGAAGGATACTGCAAAATCTCCATTTCCACCCCACTCCAGGGGAAGGATACTGTAAAATCTACATTCCCTCCCCATCCCTGCTTTCCAGCTCCGTTCTCCTGAGCAGGGCAACAAAAGAAAACCCAGCCGATCAGCTGGGACTCCAATCAGCTGGGACTCGGGAGTCAGCCAATAGATTGGGGGCGGGGCCAGTCAGAGATGGTATTTGCCGGTTCTCCGCTACTGGTTCGCCAGAACTGGTCAGAACCAGCTGAATACCACCTCTGTGTCCATTGCTTATTTTCCACCACAATGACCGTAGGCTCCTTTTGCACTTCTTTTCATCTGGCAGCTCCATTTACCTCTGCTTTCTTTACAAATCAGTACGAAACCCTCCTCTGTAAATTTGTTAATAAAAATAAATTTGCTCAACGTTCTTGGCTTTCTCACCATCTACCTTGCGTTGCAGATTGATAACAAGGGGAATCGCCTCCTAGTTCATGAGGAATCATCCATTAATGTTCCTGCTATTGCAGCTGCTCACGTTATCAAGAGATACATTGCCCAGGCAGCAGATGAACTCTCCTTTGAGGTAAATAACAGGAGGATCAATCTATAATTATTTCAGCGCATGCCCAGAGAAAGCCAATGTTGTGTTGTGCTTTTTTCAACTGGCCAAAGACATTTTTAAAGGTCCTCTGGTAGCTTTCCATGTTGCTTGTATAACAGTAATTTTCTTATTATATAGGTAATTTATAAAGTATAATATAAAATATACATTACATAAAATATATGTAATATATAAAATATAAACACATGTACAGCACAGTACAGTACTTATGTTGTTAATTTGGTAAAATGAATTTGTCATTCTACACTTAATTTTAAGAACGAAGACAGAGAAACTAATAGACAAGTGTCTATGGAGATTCTCAATCATCAAGGTCATAGTTGTCCCAAAGGTGCTTTTTTTCCCCCCCAAGAGGCAACTGGATTTTCTGGTTTTTCTTTGAAGCTTCTTGGATGAGAAGTCAAAGGTCTTCAAAGAAAAACCAGAAAGTCCAGTTGCTGCTTGAAAAACAACAACAGCACATTGGGGCAAATAGATAAGTAAGTGCAAATTTTTAAGTAAAGGTAATCCTTGATTTATGACCATAACTGAGGCTGGAAATTTGATTATAAATCGTGCTGGTCTTTAAGCAGGTCATCACTTGATGGACTTGATGTGACATTTTTTGTGGCAGTCATTAAGCGAATCACCATGATTGTTAAGCAAACTTATTATCTGCAATGGACTTTTTTTTTTTTTGCAAGGAATCAGAAGTAAATGCTGGTTTTCAGCAAAATTGTGGTCACATGACCGTGGGAAGCTGCAAACACCATAAATGCAGACCAGTTGCTGAACACCCAAATGTGATTACATGACCAGTTGACGAGGAGTGGGGAATGTCTGTTAGACTTTTGAATCCAGGATGCAAAGTACCTTTATTTGGCCCGTTGTAACTTTAAATAGTCTCTAAGTGGCCGATCTTAAGTTAAGGACTACATTTAATTAGTTTGTTCAATATTCTTTCCACATACACTTATGTTTCCAAAGTGGCTATACTTTCAATTTAACCAGCAGCCTACTTTGGGTTTTAGCTGCAATCCAGCATTTTCTTTTTATGAGCGAATAAAATGTCTACTGTGTAGCTCATAATACATACTTAATTCATATGTGCGTATTTAATAGGCAAGAACTACTGCTATTTATTTTAAAGGCTTTTGTAAATCCCAGCCCGGTAAAGTAAACATTTTTATCAAACCAGATAGTGCTTTGAGTCACAATGAGAAAATATTTCATTTCTTAATTTCCAGGTTGGAGATATTGTTTCTGTTATTGATATGCCTCCAAAAGAATTGACCACTTGGTGGAGGGGGAAACATGGATTTCAGGTATGTCCAGCTATTAGGTTAGTTAAATACATCAGTCCCTAAAAGTTGTGGAGGATGGATACTCATTCTAAAAAAATTACTCCCTAATAAATAGGGACGCGGTGGCTCAGTGGCTAAGATGCTGAGCTTGTCGATCGAAAGGTCGGCAGTTCAGCGGTTCAGATCCCTAGTGCTGCATAACGGGGTGAGCTCCCGTTACTTGTCCCAGCTTCTGCCAACCTAGCAGTTCGAAAGCAGGTAAAAAATGCAAGTAGAAAAATAGGGACCACGTTTGGTGGGAAGGTAACAGTGCTCTGTGCGCCTTTGGCGTTTAGTCATGCCGGCCACAAGACCACAGAGACATCTTCGGACCGCTCTGGCTTTTTGGCTTTGAAACGGAGATGAGCACCACCCCCTAGAGTCGGGAACGACTAGCACATATGTGCGATGTATAAATTTACAATGTATAAATTTGGGGGCAGGGGAATGGAAAATCCTCCTGATCAATGCCAGGGTAAGAGAAAATGGAAGAGGAGGAGAATTCATAATGTCTATGGAGATTCTCAGGCATCTAGATAAGAAGAATAGAATCCCCATTCCCTCCCCACTCCTGGGGAAGGATACTGCAAAATCTCCATTCCCTCCCCACTCTGGGCCCAGCCGGAGCTGGTATTTGCCAGCTCTCTGAACTACTCAAAATTTCCGCTACTGGTTCTCCAGAACCTGTCAGAACCTGCTGGATTTCACCCCTGCTTTAAACCCCTTGTTTTATTTCACTGAACTCGAGTCAAATGTGTAATTCTTGAAAGAGTAATCTGTCTCTGTCTTTGGAAGCTGTGAACAGTCAAACTAGCTAGAGTAAAATGAAATCCAAGCTAGCAACCCCCTGCTCTATTCACCTATAAAGCAGGGGAAGAATGCTCTTTCTATAAAGCTACTTAGGGATTTGGAATGATCCCTTTCTTGCAAAATCATCTGGTTGTGTACCTTATTCCATGATTCTGTTGAAATCATTTAAATGCCCTCTGGATACAAGTTCTCTTTTTTCTTTCTATCTTCCTATGTCACTATAGGTGGGATTCTTTCCTAGCGAATGTGTTGAACTAATTAACGACAAAGTCCCTCAGTCAATGACCAATTCTGTACCAAAGCCAGGTATGTTTGTTTGCTTTTCAAGCAAGAGTGCGTAATATCACAAAATGCTGATTTAAATTCTGTTCTTTTACAGTTTTCAGTACCTTTGCTACATTATACAGTTATTTCATTGCATTCATCCATGCAAACTTATTTCATTGTTTAGTTTGTACCGGTCAAACATTTTCATTTACACTAATTTCTTTAATGTTTTGGGTGGGAAAAGAGATTTTTGGTAACCATTGTCACAAATCATTGCTTGGTCATCATCATCATCATAAACCGATGTGCCTTTCAGAGTTACTCTGTAGAGGAAGTTAATTTCTTGCCAAGTAAGGCAGATGCAAAAGATAATTTGCTTTTTCTTCTTCATTGAACTTACTCCCTGCATTTCAGACTCAGAACTGATTCATCGCTGTGTCTATTTCCCTCTCATTTTGTTGACTCTTATTTTGTTGAACTAAAACCCATTGTTTATTTTTATGAATTTATATGCTGCCTTCCAAAATAAAAAAACAAACAAACCTCTGTCAAAATAAAAATAAAATAAAATAAAACACCTACATGTTTTCAGGCTGTTTCCTAAAAGTAGACAAAATGCAGCAATAAAACCACAGCACAATCAGCAATTAAACACAAACACATATGCTAATAATTAAGAGCATACAAGCAATAATTACTGAATGTAACTTCCAGTTTGGGCGTTAAGTGTCGTTTACAAAGCATAGAGTCAAATAAATGTTTGATGAACTGTATTTCAGAAGTTGTTTTGACCTAGGACTGGTTTTTCTTTGTGTAGTCGAATATGGAACGGGTTGTGGAATAAGGAAAGAATAAACATTATGTGCATCTTTTATCATCCCAGTCTATGAGGAAGATAGGCGTTTCCAAAATGTGATTAATAAATAAAAATAATTTTTATTATTATTTGCTTATAATAAGCAAAAAAATTTGCTTAAACTGGAGAGGTTTTTTTTTAAAGCTTTAGGTTAGGGAAAAATTTTGAGGAACATATGCATTGAATCTTCTTTACCGTTTAGATTAATAACTAATTATATTGTGGTTGAGGTCAATTCAGGTGGTACTATTGTCATCACTTTTTAGTTGCTCATGTTTTCTCAGAAGGATCAGGAGGATTTTTGGTTTTAAGACATTCAGATACCACCGGGATAAAGGGTTGCAAAGCATATTATAAGATTAAACAGACCTGAACATGAATCTTGTTTCATCATATACCCGAAGGAGGAATTATATTGATGGGAAATGAGAGTCATATCAAAATGGGTTCTTTCCAATAGAGGAAGCAACAAATTTGCTGTATTCCCTTCAATGGTAGCTTCACTCGGTGGTCACTTGAAACAAGTTCTCCAATGTTTTGGGGTTACAGAACTTGTTAGTTCTGATTTTAAAGGATTGTCCAATTTGAGATGCTTGGGATAAGAGTAGACTTAGATAAAATCCACAACCTACTTTCTCTCTGCAACTTATTGCCTAATTCCAAATTGATTGGCAAAATCTTCTAGATCAGTCTGTTGCAGTTTGGGTTAAGGATAAGGAATAGTAATAATTTTTTTTTTACAATTGGCATAAAACTTCTGTGAAGGAAAATGCAATATTCTTATCATCCCCCAAATATTTAAAATCAGGAATGTTAGGATTAAACGTCTCTGTTTTGGGAAAATGCTATATGCATTCTTTATGATGTTGAGCAGCTGTAATGATATGTATCTTGTAATTTCTAAGAGAAAGCACAAACATGGATGTCTCCTGTTCCTTTGTGGTATATAATTCCATTCTTAGTTGCATGAAGCGGAATGACATCTGTCTGTTGAATGGTGCTATGAAAGGGAAAGTTGGAACAGATGTTTCAGCTCTCTTTACTTTATAAAATCATGCAAACAGGTATCTTCATTTTTTTTTTTATTGTTCTCTTCCTATTCCTTTTCTTTTGGTTGCCATCCAAATCCTTTGGATTGGTTGTCATGTCACTGCTGGTCTTTCAAAGATGCCATCAACTTCATGTGAATGATTTGTTTGTTAGCTTAACCTCATGCTGTTCATCTCATTTTTACATGCGCTTTTCTGATGTCGCCTAGGAAGTGCTTTTATTAACGTCTGAGATTCTAGAAATAGCCCTTTTAACAAAACAGAAGATGTGGATTGAAGTTGCTTGTCTAGGAAACACATGCTGTTAAAAATCTCTTAACATTTGTGCCTTTTCTAGAAGTTGAAAACATTGCTAATACTATTATGCAAATGGAGTTCATCCTGGCAGTGCCTGGATAAATGTAATCCTATTTTGTGGGATAAAGTACAATAGCTCATGAATCTGATAGTCTTCGCATGGCTTTTGTTTTCAGTATCTTTTTAAAATAATAGTTTTCAAAAGTGTAATAGTTAATCATACCCCATTATAGCATATACAATAGAAATCAAGGTTACCTAGGCAACTTATACAGGGCCTGGGAGTCTTGGCAGCCATTTTGAAATCATTGAATTATTCCAGCATGTTGTCCACCATCATGGGTAATATGTACCATTACAGATGTTTCCAAATGGCTGGATTTGCTGGGATAGACAGGCTGCATATAAGCCGAGATCTGACACATAAAATAATTCAAGCAGTCTCCTTGAGCCAAATGGTTGAATTGGCCCACAAGGAAGTCTGTGCTTGATCTCATTTATTGGAACTTGATAGGTGCATAATTCAGTAATATAGTTTTCTGAAAGCCAGGGGTCATAAACTGCCTTCCTTTGCAAACAGTTTTAATATTGTCCGAAAGGAGAAGGAAAGCATATTTCAGATTAATAATACAATAGGCTTTCAAAGAGATTCTTTGTCTTTTTAGCTCCTAATTAATCCATTGAGCACTTACCAGCTTATAGGTTGGCTTTTGGTACTAAATAAACCTCTCTGAAATTCTTTAGCTATTTTAATAGCATCATTCTGCGGCCAGCAAAGGGGTTATGCCGGGATAATGCTGGAATGGGTATATATAAACAAGACATACTATTGTCATTCAAAATACAGCTGGTTTGTTCTTTGTTTTGTTTTTTTGGTTAGGGGTTTTAAAATTATTTTTTTACAGCTTTTGCAAATTGGAAGAGAGGGCTGCTTTCAAAAGCAATGCCCCACTCCGGTTTTCTTTAGTGTGGGAAATGATGCTGCTGGTACATAATTATTTCCACAATTACAAAAAAAAAAAAATCTTCTGTCTCTCTTTGTATTGATGGCCAGTGGTTAGCCAGTTGCAGAATGGTAACTCATTCTCTAACTGAATCATTCAAGCGTTTTGAAAGTAAATACACCCTAATTACAAAGTACTGCTGAATAATACAAACTTCCATTGATTTTTCAGAAGAGGTTTGGGGCGTGGGCAAAGAACTGTGGAAATCCTCAGCACATGCAGAATTAGGTTCCTGTGTTAGCATTTAACTCTTTGCACAGTGTTAAAGAAATGGGTGTAGGCAAGTCTATAGTCTTTTGAAATGAAAATGTTTTATTTTTCCAGATGGATGTTCCTGTTAATAATTTGTTTTCTTTTAAATTATACTTTCCCAGTCTCCCCTGCCCCCGGAGCCCGTCCAGCATCCTGGAGCTACTTCCCCCCTTGTACGTTTTCATTTATTCTTTTTCTTTTTGTGTCATCATTTTTCTTATTTTTCAGCTGAATTTGTAATTGCATTCCTATGCAATGGTAAACCAGAATGCTTGTTACCTCCCATTTGAGCCCTCAAGGACAAATTCTGTCTTAAAGGGGTTTTTTTTTGGGTCATAGTTTGTAAACCAGAAACTGTTGCCATGTTCCTTTATGAACAATACAAAACGAGACATCAGAATTTGTTCTTACTTTTTTTTTTTTCCTCCGAGAATATCGCAACAAACAGACCATGGAAAATGCTGTCTGGGATGATGTGAAAATGATCGAGCAAGATAACTTGCGTTTGTTGTTTAATCCTGAAAAAGTCAGAATTCTGGTATACTGTTGTATATTAATGTACTCGGTATCTGAGGAATGTGTAGTGACTTTTCAGTGTGATTTCCTTGTACATTTTTTTGTTTCACAATCTGCATTAAAACGAAATCTACAATAGAAGGTAAATAAGGAAGGAAGGAGAAAAATGAGCTTGAAACAATTTTTTAGGAGTAACTGAAATTGCCAACTATTTATTTATTATACAAGTAGTATTTGTAAAATCATATCCCAGAGTAAGAAGATTGCATAATCTTAAAAAGTGTATGCTTTTGGAAAAATGTTGATTTTCCTATACAATTTTTTTTGTACACAGACACACTTTTAGTGTTTTCTACAATTAATTCCTAGATTAAATTTTTGAATTGCATGGAATCAGAGAATGGGAATTACCTAAGCATAATTTAGATTACCTAAGAATAATTTTCATGACAATCTATATTACTTCATTGTTAGAGTCTTTAGCAGTAGTAGAAGCACATCAGCTTTGTCCTACAAAGCAACTTGTCACAAAAAGAAAGCATTCCAATAAGATCATATCTTTTAATACTATTCATATTTATAATGGAGACCTATTATACTCCAAAATTGCAGCAGAAAAGGGTACAGAACAAGGAATGACAAAGTGTGTTGCCACCGAGTCTCTAAAAGTGTATCTGGAAGGCTGCAGCTTCTTTCCCTCACTTCATTTGGAGAAAAGCTATCATGGGTGTGAGCTGTGCTTTAGAGAAATTTCATTTGGGGAAAAAGACAAAGCAGTGGAAATGACAGCTTGCTGGTTTTTTTCCGTGTTGTGATATAATCGTAGTTAAAAATATAAAGTGTATATGACTTTCTGGCTTGCTTCGGCATAACATCATGGAGGATAGGACCACTGCTTTTTCATTCCTTTCTGATTCCTGAATATGGCTTCATCAGACAGATAAATGTGCTTGCCATTCTCTGATATCACAGCATATGGCCCGAAAAATATTTTTTTGTGTGTTCCATACTAGATATCCTCTGCAGCAATATTTGTTCAATGAGTCTGTCAGTTTCATCATCACATACTTTTGAGCATATGCTGTCAATTTGATCCAGTATACTATTAATAAAACAAAACCATGGAAACCATACTATTAATAAAACAAAACCATGGAAACCATACTATTAATAAAACAAAACCATGGCACCGGAGAAATCGGTAGGTTATTCTAAAGGCCCTGGCAGGTGGTACACAGAGACCCAACATGTGACTGACTTAACGGGAGAGCTGATGCTGATGCTCTTAGCCTCCAACTGTAATATGCTCTGTAAGGGTTGCAGTAAAAATATAACACCCCGTTTCCCCGAAAATAAGACATCCCCTGATAATAAGCCCAATCAGGCTTTTGAGCGCATGCGCTAAAATAAACCTCCCCCCCGAAAATAAGCCCTCCGGAAAATATTTAAACGCAGAGTTGGAAATCTGGTAAGATGGCAAGAGGAGCCCCATCTTGCTCCACGCGCCCCAAAATAATAAGACCTTCCCGAAAATAAGGCCAAGCGCTTATTTCGGGGTTCAAAAAAAATATAAGACAGGGTCTTATTTTCGGGGAAACACAGCACAATACTTTTTAGCCCTAGAAATGGACCCATTTTAACCAATCTGTTGTTTTCTTTAAGTTATATTTGACTTTTCACATTAAACGAAATCTTAGCGGACCTTAATAAGAATATTTTTGACAAACTAGTAATTGTCATGCTTTCAGGTAGAAGAGAGTAAATTCTAATCAAAGGTCACATTTGTTTCATATTTTAACTTTTTAGAAGGTAAAAGAACAGACATTTGAAATTAGAATATCAGTGCCTTAGAAAATCAAGGCGCTTTTGTTTAATCTTCAGTGTAAGACTGACCATTTCTGCACAGTCCAAAATCTTCTTAATTATCTCTTCATGAAGATTAAACAGAAAGAAGATACAGAATGCTACCAAACATGGAATTTATTTTATCAATGGCTAGAAAAAAAGGGGGTAAAGATTAGGACAATAATTTGTATTGTTAAGCAGACAAAACACAACCCAGACAACACAATGTTTATTGAACACTAATTAAATGTAATAGTAGAAAGGTGCTCATATCCATCGTTAAAAATAATAACTTTTTTATCCTATTTTGCTCCATTTTCCACCCTCCACAACTGCATCCAGATTTGGAGATGGATAGTAATGGTTCAGCATCTATTTCAGAGCCTTTGAACCAATCCCAACTGAGCTCAGGTAGAATGGATTATAGTTGATTCAGTTTATAAACGGACTAACAAATAGTCTAACTCTGTACGTTGTAGTAATAATGCCAACTAACAATTACTTGAGTTTGTTTTAACTGTTTGTTTGTTACAAGGTAGAATATAGTTCCAGTTATACCCACAGACCTGTCTTCTAAAAGCTAGAAAAGATCTTTATAGATGTATGTGTATGTAAAAATATTGACATTGATGGATATATGTAATGCCAAAGAAATCAATGAGGTAACCAGAATTAAGGTTTTTTTTCCAGAATTCGTGCCTGGGATGTATGTTTTACAAATTGGGATCCATCCATTTGTGCCAACATCATTTTTTTTTTACCACATTTAACCTAATTCCTATTTTTAGAGCTTTCATACACATGCCTGCTATTTCTAATTAAGTACAAGGGAATGGTGTAGAAAATAACAAAGAACAAAGTCTAAATGTTGAAATCGTATTTTTAAAAAGCTGAACAGCCATATTATCTACAAAACTGCCAAGGTATAACTAGAAACAGCTATGGTATAGTTGTCATAGCTACATTGCAAGAGCTTCAGACGAGGTACATTTATAGTGATAAAAATAACCAGAATATGCTGATGTGGTTAGTGTATGTTGGGTAATGTCTCTGCATTAAAATGGTTATTTTAGCAAGCACTGTAACACTGGTTGCCTTTTGTGACTCACACTATTTGTCATCATAGCCTAGAGCAGTGATGGCTAACCTTTTTGCCGTTGCGTGCCAAAAGCGGAGAGAGCGTGGGGGGTCATGGGTGCGTGCGCCTGCATTCATAATTCAATGCGCCCCGCCCCCCCCGCGCATGCACACGTGACCCCCCCACACTTCCCCCTGCTTTTGGCACATGATGGCACAGTGGGCTCAGTAGGCCCATTTTTTCCCCTCTCCAGGCTCCAGAGGCTTTCTAGGAGCCTGGGGAGGGCAAAAACAGCCTTCCCCATCCCCTTGGAGGCATTCCGGAGGCTGGAAACAGCCAGTTTCCCGATTTCTGGTGGGACTGGAAGGCCTGAAAATCAGTTGGCCGGTGCGCACATGCATGCTGGAGCTGAGCTAGGGCAACACTCGCGTGCCCACCAATATGGCTCCGCGTGCCACCTGTGGCACCCGTGCCATAGGTTCGCCATCACGGGCCTAGAGAATGTAGGCTGGATATTACTAATTGAGTCCTGGAGTCTATAGATAGGGGCATCATATATTATTCTAAGAAGGAGGTTCAGAAAGTCAGAAAACCTAAGTTATGTTTATGTGCAAAACTACATGTAAGAATCCATGCCAGCTTTGGTCCTAATAACTAAGATCCATTCCTCTGACTGGAAATAGGAAAGGTAATAGTGAATTCCTTGCAATGAAGAAACTATTCACAACCACTCTAAAATCTAGCTTCTTTGTTAGACTGCTAGAAAGGTCTTTTTTAAAGAGTCTAGACATTAAATGTTCACTAAACGAATCCTCCTCCTGCCTGCAGGAAGCCAAAAGTAAATTATATTTCTGTGAATTGAAGCAGTTAGTCTGAGGATATGGAATGAGTGACATAAAAAGTAGGGTAATAGTACAATTAGCAGCTCAGAGTCTATGGGAGTGGGTAGCTATAATGAATTTAAGTGAACAACAACGGCAACAACAACAACAAGGAGTCATGTCTTCTCTCAAACTGTTACCACTCACGAGTCATTGTGGAGTTGGATAGCCTTGTAAGTCTAAATTATATATTCATGCATACTAACTGCCCACCTAGCAGTTCGAAAGCATGCAAATGCGAGTAGATAAATACCTTCAGTGGGAAGAGAACAGTGTTCTGTGCGGCTTTGGCAAATAGCCATGCTGACCACATGACCACGGAAATTGTCTTTGGACAGCGCTGACTCTCTCAGCCAAGAAATGGGAGATGAGCACCGTGTCCTAGAGTTGACATGACTGACAGGGAAACCTTTACCTTTTGTAAAGCAATGTTGGGTCTCAATGTTGGGTCTAAGCAAGTTGAAGCATCCAGATAGCCAGTGTGGAAGCCAACAATCCCTGCACAGTTGGTAACCAGAGTCCAATCCATAAAGTAAAAATGGAAGGCAGCATTTGAGTACAAACCAGTCAGAATCTTTAAAAAATCTATCCAAAGGTCAGGACAGCGGGTCATAGGAACATACATAGCACTGGCATTTTTGTCCAGCATTGCTGTAATCACAAATGGGAAGCTCTACATAGAAAGCTTCAAACTTCCAGTACAATACAACAGAAATGCACACTGCTCACTCATAATGCAAGACTATTCAAGAACAGTAATGACTCATGATTACATTGTTACCCTGAAGGAGCACTTCTTTGGAAGTCTTACTGTTCTGCATCTCTGCATCAGCCCTGCGAGATGATCCACATGGAATGTAGTTCTGAGGTCACAGACCTCCAAAGTCCCTTTCAACTTCTATTCTATTCTATTCTATTCTATTCTATTCTATTCTATTCTATT
>WNWU01016214.1:0-18752 GCA_012654045.1 Ptyas mucosa | reverse complement strand
AACTGTGAATCTGGAGGGAGAGGTTATACCTAACTGAATACCCCCCCGGAACATAATACGGTAGGTGTGAAAGTCAAAAGCAAAGTCTTCCATCTTGGACTCCTAGTAACTGCATGAATGTGCCCGGGTTGTTGCTTTTGAGTCAGGACAGAGGTGGTTCACTATTGCTTTCTTCTTGGCAGTATCTGTAAACAAACTCAAAATCAGTTTCCAGCTCTATTCTCCTCTTCCATCCATGTCAGTGGGTCTCAACCTTCCTAATGCCCTTTAATACAGTTCCTCATGTTGTGGTGACCCCCCAACCATAAAATTATTCCTAAAACCATTGAAAATATGTGTTTTCGGATGGTCTTAGGCGACCCCTGTGAAAGGGTCGTTCGACCCCCCAAAGCGGTCCCGACCCACAGGTTGAGAACCACCGATCCATGTGATATTAGATGTAAATAAGCCCCAGTCCCCAAGACGGTTGTTTCGTGTGAAGCGTCTTCCTTTCAAGTCTTTAAAGGAGGCCCATCTTCATAAATTCATAAATTGTTCCTTCAATGTTCATGAGGAGTAACTGGCTGTGGCTGAAAAAAATGGCAGACACTTTATGGATGTGGTTAGGTTTGCAACTGTCAGACGGGGAAAGACCAGGTCCACACATGAAGGTCCAATTAAACTGATCATGCCTATGCACAGGCATCTTCTCAACTAACGATTAGCACTTGCTTGGTGTTGCATCCGGAGGCCGCACACGTGACAAGGACGGAGCAGCCGATTGGCCCAATTGACGGTTACAGCTGATGGAAAATGGGCGCGTCTGATTGGCCCAGCCGCTGACAGCTCTGCATATTTAAGAGCTGTCAGTGCCTCAGAAGCTGCCCGCTCTCCAAGGTCCTCAGCACCGAGCGGGTCTGATGTTAGCTGTTGTTGTTAATAAAAAGTTATTATTAATTCGCCTTGCCTCCGCTCTCATACATTGTTCTCAGTACAGAACACTTGGATTTAGATAAAGGTCCGTAGGATTCAAAGGAGGTTGGACTGCACTTGTGGCTACGTAGGGATTTTAGGCTGATCCCTGTTTTAACTCCGCCCCCAGTTTCTGCTACACCGTCTCCTACAGTGATCAACTATTTCCATCTGAAGACTCCATACTATTTGATATTAGGTCACATTTTCACCCAGAGTTGCTTTTTGAATGCATTTGAGCCATGATTGCTAGAATTGCTAACATGGTCTTTTGTATGACAATTCTTGGCTTAAGTTAACCTGGAGAATACCACCCTAGGAGAAGCTGTATTTAAATTATGGAAGTGTCGAGAGTTGTCAATCCAGATAGTTCTCAATTATAGGTTTTAATGCACCGTCCATGGTAACATGGAGGAGTTATCAGTTTCTTATGGTTTCTTTAGCACTAAACAGAAAGTCTTCAATGGTAGGTATGAAAAGATCCTGTCTCAGATTTTTCCAGAGGAGTTTTCATATTGTGATTAAAACTTTTTCTCACCCATAGAAAGTCATCCCAATGCAATTGCTTATAAAGAACTGGAAAGCTTTGCTGATTAATACTATCTGGAGTATTGTGAATGCTGCATACCTATTAGTCAGAAATGTTCTATTACTGTATCTTTTTTGAGTAACCTTGAGTAACCTGCTTACCATTCTAAAACAGTCATGCTCTTAGTCAAATAAATGTATTGGCACTGAGGAATTCTAAATAATTTCAGGACCCCTAGATGGAAGATGCTATTAAACCAGTAAGTAACACACTTAACTGGAGATGCTGTCATCAAGAGGGGAGAAAACCATTCATTATATTGCTCGATGGATTCACAGCCCCATCTACAAAAGAGATACAAATCCATTTCCTTAGCAGTTTTCATTGTTTGGCTGTTCAGTATTTCAGATACTGAGCCGCTAAAAAAATGCTGCCTGCTACAGATTTCTGTTTGGGTGTTGCACTCAATATTCTTACACCAGAATTGCCAGCACTTATCTCCAGTCTCCTTCCATCCCTCCCTCCCTGACCTATTGTACTTATATGTTTTACATGGAAGTGTGACTGATAGCAAATTGTTTAAATTAGAAGTTTGTAAAGAGAGACTAGAATGTAATAAAGTGTTGAAAGCAGCAAATCTCTTTCCAAATAGCCAGAGACTTAAGCTGTATATTTTTCATCCTGCCATTCAGAAGGAGATTTAATCAAGACAAATAGCCGAGCCCTACAATTTTGAATGCTAGAAACCGCTTATTATTCTTCGGTTACCTGTTTATGTGCTCTTTTTCCTTTTTTCACACTTCTTAATCATAATTTGCCTCGGCAAAACATATTATTCAGATACTTATCTGCAATTGAATGTACTTCCAAAGGTTTGGCTTGAAAAATTAACACGGGGAAAGAAGGCATCCATATTCGGGAGTGGGATAAATGCATTAGTAAAATACATCTACCTAAGAGACTTCGTGAAGTATTTTGTCATAGTTATTGCCGGTGTTAAATTGTTTTTCCTGATTTGTTTGTTTGCTTTTTGGCTGTCTACTCCGTTTGATATGATTTGGAAGTGTTTGAATTCAAAAGCTTTTTATGGTAGCATTTGAGTTTTCAAGAGAGATCGTCTGTTGGAGATTACATCTCCCCCCTCACCCCAAACTATTATTGATCAAGCCGATCCTCATATTTCAGATGCGGAATAGTTTCTTCCACTGCCATTAATATTTTAATTCCAATCTCAGAGACTCCAAGGAAGAGGGTACTTGCCGTGTATTATTTTGGTGTCCTTTGTGGCCCTGTTGTCATAAGAGTTTGAATAACTACTGAATATTCATGCCAACTTCAGTTCTAATATCTCAGCATTCAAAGATATTTTTTAACTAACTGGCTTACATTTTTCTTTCTATTGAAAAGGGGTACCGGAATTTATTCAATTTGACATATTAAGGCTGCCCAGCTTATATTCTAATATCAATATCATCATCACTCATCATATATGGGCCAGCAGTGTGCAGCAGCTGCCAAAAATGCCAACACAGTTCTAGGCTGCATAAACAGAGGGATAGAATAGTTTCTTTGTCCCTCTTCTTTGTGGCAGCCCCTGAGATATTGGAACACTGCTGCCATGTCTCCTCTAGTCTTTCTTTTCATTAAACTAGACATACCCAGTTCCAGCAACCGTTCTTCCTATGTTTTAGCCTCCAGTCCCCTAATCATCTTTGTTACTCTTCTCTGTACTCTTTCTAGAGTCTCAACATCTTTTTTACATCGTGGCGACCAAAACTGAATGCAGTATTCCAAGTGTGGCCTTACCAAGGCATTATAAAGTGGTATTAACACTTCATGTGATCTTGATTCTCTAAAGCACCTGAGGGTAGGACAAGAAGCAATGGGTGGAAATTAATCAAGGAGGGAAGCAATTTAGAATGAAGGAGAAACTTCCTGACAGTTAGAACAATTGATCAGTGGAACAACTTGCCTTCAGAGGTTGTGAATGCTCCAACACTGGAAATTTTTAAGAAGATGTTGGATAACCATTTGTCTGAAGTGGTGTAGGGTTTCCTGTCTAAGCAGAGAGTTGGACTAGAAGACCTCCAAGGTCCCTTCCAATTCTGCTATTCTATTCTATCACCCTAGCCATTGTCTATCCACTGTAGGATGAAGGCCTCTTTTATTTGTTTCCAACCAATACGGTCTTGAGCTTTCTTTTACCAGTTGGGCCCTCAATACTTGCTGATGTCGTCGATCCATTTTATTTTAGGTCTCTTTTGTGGATGCTTTTTATCAAGTGGAATCAATTCCATGACTGTCCTGGAGTCACCCACCTGCCATCAGTTCTTCTTGCTATGTGACCAGGCCATTTCCATTTCAATTCTTTGACTCTTTTGATAGCATCCTATATTTCTGTTTGTACTGTAGTCCACATGCAGGTCTTGCTATCTTCTCTTGTGATGCCGAGCATGTATCTTTCCATGGCTCTTTGCGACACTCATAGCTTTTGTATTGATTGTGAGGTTAGTGTCCATCTTTCTCTGGCATATGTTAGAATAGATAGTACACCCCAGGGGTGAAATGCTCCCGGTTCGGACCGGATCACCCGATCCGGTAGCGATGGCGGCTGGTGGTTCAGAGAACCAGTAGCAAAAATCCCTGCCCCCCTGCCCAGCTGAGCCGCGCAATCATTTTTTAAAAAATGTTTTTAAAAGCATTATTTCTACAACCTCTTCGGCTGAAAAAAATGCTTTTAAAAGTAAAAAAAAAACCCCTCTGATGATCACGCGGCTCAGCTGGGATCATCAGAGGCTTTTAAAAGCATTTTGTTTTACAACCTCTTCGGCAGATGAGGTTGTAGAAAAAAAATGGTTTTAAAAGTTAAAAAAAAAAGTTGGTCACGCCCACCCAGTCACATTACCCCCACCCCCACCCCTCACCAAGCCACGTCCATAGAACCGGTAGTAACAAATTTTACATTTCACCACTGATTGAAAACTTTTCTCTTCAGACATAGGGGGGAGGTTGTGCTTGAAAATTACACTTGCCATTCTAATGTATTGGTATTCGTTCAAAATACTATATTATACAATGACTTCAGGGATTTTAATTAGAGGTTGAAACTGATTAGCAAAGCCCGGTTGAGTGAAAACGTGATTATATGTGGAATGATGATAATCAGGTGCACAGAGTCCTTGCGCATTTGTGAATGAATGAATTAAATGACACCGTAGGTTTTTTTTGTTTTCCTGTCTGCAGGGCAAGAGCTGGATTGTGAAGAGGAGTTACGAAGACTTCAGAGTGCTTGATAAACATCTTCACTTATGTATTTATGATCGACGCTTTTCTCAGCTCTCAGAGCTACCCCGTTCGGATGCCCTGAAGGATAATCCGGAGGTAAAATAATGAAGTGTTATTACTAGCTGAAAAGTTCTAGTTGCGGAATAATATTTTTGGAGGGGAGGTATCTCTGAGGTTTACGTGTAATTATTTATTTATATCCCACCTTTATTATCTTTTACAAAAAAGTCAAGGCAGCAAACATACTTAATACTCCATTCTTTCCTATTTTTCCCACAACAACCATAGAGAAGAGGGGTTGGGCTAGAAAAGAGTGCCTGGCCCAAAAGTCACCCAGCCAGTTTTAATGCCTAAGATGCGACTAGAACTCAGTGTCTCCTGAACCAGTCTCCTCACCGGTTTTAGCCTAGTGCCTCTAAATTCTATAGAGAGACGTATACAGTATATCACAGAAGTGAATAAACCCCCTCACATTTTGTAAATATTTAAGTATATCTTTTCATGGGACAACACTGACGAAATGACACTTGGCTACAAGGTAAAGTAGTGAGTATACAGCTTGTATAACGGTGTACATGTGCTGTCCCCTCAAAATAACGCAACACGCAGCCATTAATGTCTAAACTGGTGGCAACAAAAGTGAGTACACCCCCTAAGTGATAATGTCCAAATGGGGCTCAAAGTGTCAATATTTTGTGTGGCCACCATTATTTTCCAGCACTGCCTTAACCCTCTTGGGCATAGAGTTCACCAGAGCGTCACAGGTTGCCACTGGAGTCCTCTTCCATTCCTCCATGATGACGTCACAGAGCTGGTGAATGTTAGAGACCTTGCGCACCTCCAATTTCCGTTTCAGGATGCTGTGGGACTTCTGTGATATACTATATCTATATCTATGTCTATATCATCTATATATATCATCTATCTACCTACACAGAGAGAGAGGGAGGGAGGGAGGGGAAGGGTGGATGAGAGGGAAGGGGAGGGAGGGAGGGAGGGAGGGAGGGAGGGAGAGAGAGAGAGAGAGAGAGAGAGAGAGAGAGAGGGAGGGAGAGAGAGATTGCTTCAGTTATATCCCCTAATTACAGGATGTCCTGCATCAGTAGAATTATCACACTTTCCTCCTCATCCTTTGCAGCTTGTTACCCAGATGCTGATGGCTTACCTGTGTCGACTCTCAGCCATTGCTGGCAACAAGATAAATTGCGGTCCTGCTCTCACATGGATGGAGGTACAAGAGCCCGCTTCGCCTTCTCCTCAATTCATCAAATGCTTTGTGTCTTACCAGTCTGCCAGCAGCACATTAAATGGAAAGAGGGAAGGTTTCTAAATTAGAAAATGCCAGTCAGGCCCTCTGCTCTTAGGCTACCCAAGATAAAAGCAGGAACACATCCTCATCCTTAACTATATAGATCCTTCTGGATCAAGCCACTGACCAAAACGTCCTCTTCATTGAGATTATGGCCCATATAGACTACCGTGCTGGTCAAGTGTATGTTGGTAGATACACTCAGTCTGCACTTGAGAGCAAGCAGCTGAAATTCTCAAAGGCAGCCCCATGGCACAATGCCTTGCAGTAGTCTAGGTGAAGAGTAATTAGGCCATGAGTCATTTAGCCAGAGCCTCAAATTCCAGGTAGGGCTGCATCTGGCATTCGGCTAGACAACTCTGCTCCCTCCCAACCCCTGATTTCCTACCTGTCCATGTAGTAGTAGCCACGAGTCCAAGATGTCTTACAGTTCACAGACCTACTCTTTGATGGATAGTTGCCATCAAGAGGTCATCCTGGAAATGTCAGAAACCTTTCCCCACCATCCAGCCAAGAGCTGAAGAAGCATCGTTGGATGAGAAACGAAACGTCTTCAAAGAAAAACTAGAAAGTCCAGCTGCCACTTGAAAAAGCACCTTTGGGACTGTAGTGAGCAACTAACTTCATCTTGCAGGAGTTCAGCTATAGGTTGATGTCCCCTAGAACCAAGTCAAGAAGCGGATAGCACCTCTTGCACAGTTTAGGAGAGCAGTGGATAATGTATCGATGATATAGCTATGCAAACTAATCATGGCCTCCTCCAGAGGCTTAAGATATTAAGGGGCCTTCCAGGTAGGAGAGGCCAGCTCAAATGATCTCTCCTATATTACTCAAAGGCTAACTGGAACCGCCCTCCCAAGGACGTAGTGGAACCCCTATAAAATAGAACTCTACTTTCTGCAGAAGTTGGTTGTACTGCCCAGTCAGTCAATTTTTTTTTTACTACCGGTTCTATGGGTGTGGCTTGGTGGGCATGGCAGGGGAAGGATACTGCAAAATCTCCATTTCCACCCCACTCCAGGGGAAGGATACTGTAAAATCTACATTCCCTCCCCATCCCTGCTTTCCAGCTCCGTTCTCCTGAGCAGGGCAACAAAAGAAAACCCAGCCGATCAGCTGGGACTCCAATCAGCTGGGACTCGGGAGTCAGCCAATAGATTGGGGGCGGGGCCAGTCAGAGATGGTATTTGCCGGTTCTCCGCTACTGGTTCGCCAGAACTGGTCAGAACCAGCTGAATACCACCTCTGTGTCCATTGCTTATTTTCCACCACAATGACCGTAGGCTCCTTTTGCACTTCTTTTCATCTGGCAGCTCCATTTACCTCTGCTTTCTTTACAAATCAGTACGAAACCCTCCTCTGTAAATTTGTTAATAAAAATAAATTTGCTCAACGTTCTTGGCTTTCTCACCATCTACCTTGCGTTGCAGATTGATAACAAGGGGAATCGCCTCCTAGTTCATGAGGAATCATCCATTAATGTTCCTGCTATTGCAGCTGCTCACGTTATCAAGAGATACATTGCCCAGGCAGCAGATGAACTCTCCTTTGAGGTAAATAACAGGAGGATCAATCTATAATTATTTCAGCGCATGCCCAGAGAAAGCCAATGTTGTGTTGTGCTTTTTTCAACTGGCCAAAGACATTTTTAAAGGTCCTCTGGTAGCTTTCCATGTTGCTTGTATAACAGTAATTTTCTTATTATATAGGTAATTTATAAAGTATAATATAAAATATACATTACATAAAATATATGTAATATATAAAATATAAACACATGTACAGCACAGTACAGTACTTATGTTGTTAATTTGGTAAAATGAATTTGTCATTCTACACTTAATTTTAAGAACGAAGACAGAGAAACTAATAGACAAGTGTCTATGGAGATTCTCAATCATCAAGGTCATAGTTGTCCCAAAGGTGCTTTTTTTCCCCCCCAAGAGGCAACTGGATTTTCTGGTTTTTCTTTGAAGCTTCTTGGATGAGAAGTCAAAGGTCTTCAAAGAAAAACCAGAAAGTCCAGTTGCTGCTTGAAAAACAACAACAGCACATTGGGGCAAATAGATAAGTAAGTGCAAATTTTTAAGTAAAGGTAATCCTTGATTTATGACCATAACTGAGGCTGGAAATTTGATTATAAATCGTGCTGGTCTTTAAGCAGGTCATCACTTGATGGACTTGATGTGACATTTTTTGTGGCAGTCATTAAGCGAATCACCATGATTGTTAAGCAAACTTATTATCTGCAATGGACTTTTTTTTTTTTTGCAAGGAATCAGAAGTAAATGCTGGTTTTCAGCAAAATTGTGGTCACATGACCGTGGGAAGCTGCAAACACCATAAATGCAGACCAGTTGCTGAACACCCAAATGTGATTACATGACCAGTTGACGAGGAGTGGGGAATGTCTGTTAGACTTTTGAATCCAGGATGCAAAGTACCTTTATTTGGCCCGTTGTAACTTTAAATAGTCTCTAAGTGGCCGATCTTAAGTTAAGGACTACATTTAATTAGTTTGTTCAATATTCTTTCCACATACACTTATGTTTCCAAAGTGGCTATACTTTCAATTTAACCAGCAGCCTACTTTGGGTTTTAGCTGCAATCCAGCATTTTCTTTTTATGAGCGAATAAAATGTCTACTGTGTAGCTCATAATACATACTTAATTCATATGTGCGTATTTAATAGGCAAGAACTGCTGCTATTTATTTTAAAGGCTTTTGTAAATCCCAGCCCGGTAAAGTAAACATTTTTATCAAACCAGATAGTGCTTTGAGTCACAATGAGAAAATATTTCATTTCTTAATTTCCAGGTTGGAGATATTGTTTCTGTTATTGATATGCCTCCAAAAGAATTGACCACTTGGTGGAGGGGGAAACATGGATTTCAGGTATGTCCAGCTATTAGGTTAGTTAAATACATCAGTCCCTAAAAGTTGTGGAGGATGGATACTCATTCTAAAAAAATTACTCCCTAATAAATAGGGACGCGGTGGCTCAGTGGCTAAGATGCTGAGCTTGTCGATCGAAAGGTCGGCAGTTCAGCGGTTCAGATCCCTAGTGCTGCATAACGGGGTGAGCTCCCGTTACTTGTCCCAGCTTCTGCCAACCTAGCAGTTCGAAAGCAGGTAAAAAATGCAAGTAGAAAAATAGGGACCACGTTTGGTGGGAAGGTAACAGTGCTCTGTGCGCCTTTGGCGTTTAGTCATGCCGGCCACAAGACCACAGAGACATCTTCGGACCGCTCTGGCTTTTTGGCTTTGAAACGGAGATGAGCACCACCCCCTAGAGTCGGGAACGACTAGCACATATGTGCGATGTATAAATTTACAATGTATAAATTTGGGGGCAGGGGAATGGAAAATCCTCCTGATCAATGCCAGGGTAAGAGAAAATGGAAGAGGAGGAGAATTCATAATGTCTATGGAGATTCTCAGGCATCTAGATAAGAAGAATAGAATCCCCATTCCCTCCCCACTCCTGGGGAAGGATACTGCAAAATCTCCATTCCCTCCCCACTCTGGGCCCAGCCGGAGCTGGTATTTGCCAGCTCTCTGAACTACTCAAAATTTCCGCTACTGGTTCTCCAGAACCTGTCAGAACCTGCTGGATTTCACCCCTGCTTTAAACCCCTTGTTTTATTTCACTGAACTCGAGTCAAATGTGTAATTCTTGAAAGAGTAATCTGTCTCTGTCTTTGGAAGCTGTGAACAGTCAAACTAGCTAGAGTAAAATGAAATCCAAGCTAGCAACCCCCTGCTCTATTCACCTATAAAGCAGGGGAAGAATGCTCTTTCTATAAAGCTACTTAGGGATTTGGAATGATCCCTTTCTTGCAAAATCATCTGGTTGTGTACCTTATTCCATGATTCTGTTGAAATCATTTAAATGCCCTCTGGATACAAGTTCTCTTTTTTCTTTCTATCTTCCTATGTCACTATAGGTGGGATTCTTTCCTAGCGAATGTGTTGAACTAATTAACGACAAAGTCCCTCAGTCAATGACCAATTCTGTACCAAAGCCAGGTATGTTTGTTTGCTTTTCAAGCAAGAGTGCGTAATATCACAAAATGCTGATTTAAATTCTGTTCTTTTACAGTTTTCAGTACCTTTGCTACATTATACAGTTATTTCATTGCATTCATCCATGCAAACTTATTTCATTGTTTAGTTTGTACCGGTCAAACATTTTCATTTACACTAATTTCTTTAATGTTTTGGGTGGGAAAAGAGATTTTTGGTAACCATTGTCACAAATCATTGCTTGGTCATCATCATCATCATAAACCGATGTGCCTTTCAGAGTTACTCTGTAGAGGAAGTTAATTTCTTGCCAAGTAAGGCAGATGCAAAAGATAATTTGCTTTTTCTTCTTCATTGAACTTACTCCCTGCATTTCAGACTCAGAACTGATTCATTGCTGTGTCTATTTCCCTCTCATTTTGTTGACTCTTATTTTGTTGAACTAAAACCCATTGTTTATTTTTATGAATTTATATGCTGCCTTCCAAAATAAAAAAACAAACAAACCTCTGTCAAAATAAAAATAAAATAAAATAAAACACCTACATGTTTTCAGGCTGTTTCCTAAAAGTAGACAAAATGCAGCAATAAAACCACAGCACAATCAGCAATTAAACACAAACACATATGCTAATAATTAAGAGCATACAAGCAATAATTACTGAATGTAACTTCCAGTTTGGGCGTTAAGTGTCGTTTACAAAGCATAGAGTCAAATAAATGTTTGATGAACTGTATTTCAGAAGTTGTTTTGACCTAGGACTGGTTTTTCTTTGTGTAGTCGAATATGGAATGGGTTGTGGAATAGGGAAAGAATAAACATTATGTGCATCTTTTATCATCCCAGTCTATGAGGAAGATAGGCGTTTCCAAAATGTGATTAATAAATAAAAATAAAATTTGCTTAAATTGGAGAGGTTTTTTTTTTAAAGCTTTAGGTTAGGGAAAAATTTTGAGGAACATATGCATTGAATCTTCTTTACCGTTTAGATTAATAACTAATTATATTGTGGTTGAGGTCAATTCAGGTGGTACTATTGTCATCACTTTTTAGTTGCTCATGTTTTCTCAGAAGGATCAGGAGGATTTTTGGTTTTAAGACATTCAGATACCACCGGGATAAAGGGTTGCAAAGCATATTATAAGATTAAACAGACCTGAACATGAATCTTGTTTCATCATATACCCGAAGGAGGAATTATATTGATGGGAAATGAGAGTCATATCAAAATGGGTTCTTTCCAATAGAGGAAGCAACAAATTTGCTGTATTCCCTTCAATGGTAGCTTCACTCGGTGGTCACTTGAAACAAGTTCTCCAATGTTTTGGGGTTACAGAACTTGTTAGTTCTGATTTTAAAGGATTGTCCAATTTGAGATGCTTGGGATAAGAGTAGACTTAGATAAAATCCACAACCTACTTTCTCTCTGCAACTTATTGCCTAATTCCAAATTGATTGGCAAAATCTTCTAGATCAGTCTGTTGCAGTTTGGGTTAAGGATAAGGAATAGTAATATATGTTTTTTACAATTGGCATAAAACTTCTGTGAAGGAAAATGCAATATTCTCATCATCCCCCAAATATTTAAAATCAGGAATGTTAGGATTAAACGTCTCTGTTTTGGGAAAATGCTATATGCATTCTTTATGATGTTGAGCAGCTGTAATGATATGTATCTTGTAATTTCTAAGAGAAAGCACAAACATGGATGTCTCCTGTTCCTTTGTGGTATATAATTCCATTCTTAGTTGCATGAAGCGGAATGACATCTGTCTGTTGAATGGTGCTATGAAAGGGAAAGTTGGAACAGATGTTTCAGCTCTCTTTACTTTATAAAATCATGCAAACAGGTATCTTCATTTTTTTTTTATTGTTCTCTTCCTATTCCTTTTCTTTTGGTTGCCATCCAAATCCTTTGGATTGGTTGTCATGTCACTGCTGGTCTTTCAAAGATGCCATCAACTTCATGTGAATGATTTGTTTGTTAGCTTAACCTCATGCTGTTCATCTCATTTTTACATGCGCTTTTCTGATGTCGCCTAGGAAGTGCTTTTATTAACGTCTGAGATTCTAGAAATAGCCCTTTTAACAAAACAGAAGATGTGGATTGAAGTTGCTTGTCTAGGAAACACATGCTGTTAAAAATCTCTTAACATTTGTGCCTTTTCTAGAAGTTGAAAACATTGCTAATACTATTATGCAAATGGAGTTCATCCTGGCAGTGCCTGGATAAATGTAATCCTATTTTGTGGGATAAAGTACAATAGCTCATGAATCTGATAGTCTTCGCATGGCTTTTGTTTTCAGTATCTTTTTAAAATAATAGTTTTCAAAAGTGTAATAGTTAATCATACCCCATTATAGCATATACAATAGAAATCAAGGTTACCTAGGCAACTTATACAGGGCCTGGGAGTCTTGGCAGCCATTTTGAAATCATTGAATTATTCCAGCATGTTGTCCACCATCATGGGTAATATGTACCATTACAGATGTTTCCAAATGGCTGGATTTGCTGGGATAGACAGGCTGCATATAAGCCGAGATCTGACACATAAAATAATTCAAGCAGTCTCCTTGAGCCAAATGGTTGAATTGGCCCACAAGGAAGTCTGTGCTTGATCTCATTTATTGGAACTTGATAGGTGCATAATTCAGTAATATAGTTTTCTGAAAGCCAGGGGTCATAAACTGCCTTCCTTTGCAAACAGTTTTAATATTGTCCGAAAGGAGAAGGAAAGCATATTTCAGATTAATAATACAATAGGCTTTCAAAGAGATTCTTTGTCTTTTTAGCTCCTAATTAATCCATTGAGCACTTACCAGCTTATAGGTTGGCTTTTGGTACTAAATAAACCTCTCTGAAATTCTTTAGCTATTTTAATAGCATCATTCTGCGGCCAGCAAAGGGGTTATGCCGGGATAATGCTGGAATGGGTATATATAAACAAGACATACTATTGTCATTCAAAATACAGCTGGTTTGTTCTTTGTTTTGTTTTTTTGGTTAGGGGTTTTAAAATTATTTTTTTACAGCTTTTGCAAATTGGAAGAGAGGGCTGCTTTCAAAAGCAATGCCCCACTCCGGTTTTCTTTAGTGTGGGAAATGATGCTGCTGGTACATAATTATTTCCACAATTACAAAAAAAAAAAAATCTTCTGTCTCTCTTTGTATTGATGGCCAGTGGTTAGCCAGTTGCAGAATGGTAACTCATTCTCTAACTGAATCATTCAAGCGTTTTGAAAGTAAATACACCCTAATTACAAAGTACTGCTGAATAATACAAACTTCCATTGATTTTTCAGAAGAGGTTTGGGGCGTGGGCAAAGAACTGTGGAAATCCTCAGCACATGCAGAATTAGGTTCCTGTGTTAGCATTTAACTCTTTGCACAGTGTTAAAGAAATGGGTGTAGGCAAGTCTATAGTCTTTTGAAATGAAAATGTTTTATTTTTCCAGATGGATGTTCCTGTTAATAATTTGTTTTCTTTTAAATTATACTTTCCCAGTCTCCCCTGCCCCCGGAGCCCGTCCAGCATCCTGGAGCTACTTCCCCCCTTGTACGTTTTCATTTATTCTTTTTCTTTTTGTGTCATCATTTTTCTTATTTTTCAGCTGAATTTGTAATTGCATTCCTATGCAATGGTAAACCAGAATGCTTGTTACCTCCCATTTGAGCCCTCAAGGACAAATTCTGTCTTAAAGGGGTTTTTTTTTGGGTCATAGTTTGTAAACCAGAAACTGTTGCCATGTTCCTTTATGAACAATACAAAACGAGACATCAGAATTTGTTCTTACTTTTTTTTTTTTCCTCCGAGAATATCGCAACAAACAGACCATGGAAAATGCTGTCTGGGATGATGTGAAAATGATCGAGCAAGATAACTTGCGTTTGTTGTTTAATCCTGAAAAAGTCAGAATTCTGGTATACTGTTGTATATTAATGTACTCGGTATCTGAGGAATGTGTAGTGACTTTTCAGTGTGATTTCCTTGTACATTTTTTTGTTTCACAATCTGCATTAAAACGAAATCTACAATAGAAGGTAAATAAGGAAGGAAGGAGAAAAATGAGCTTGAAACAATTTTTTAGGAGTAACTGAAATTGCCAACTATTTATTTATTATACAAGTAGTATTTGTAAAATCATATCCCAGAGTAAGAAGATTGCATAATCTTAAAAAGTGTATGCTTTTGGAAAAATGTTGATTTTCCTATACAATTTTTTTTGTACACAGACACACTTTTAGTGTTTTCTACAATTAATTCCTAGATTAAATTTTTGAATTGCATGGAATCAGAGAATGGGAATTACCTAAGCATAATTTAGATTACCTAAGAATAATTTTCATGACAATCTATATTACTTCATTGTTAGAGTCTTTAGCAGTAGTAGAAGCACATCAGCTTTGTCCTACAAAGCAACTTGTCACAAAAAGAAAGCATTCCAATAAGATCATATCTTTTAATACTATTCATATTTATAATGGAGACCTATTATACTCCAAAATTGCAGCAGAAAAGGGTACAGAACAAGGAATGACAAAGTGTGTTGCCACCGAGTCTCTAAAAGTGTATCTGGAAGGCTGCAGCTTCTTTCCCTCACTTCATTTGGAGAAAAGCTATCATGGGTGTGAGCTGTGCTTTAGAGAAATTTCATTTGGGGAAAAAGACAAAGCAGTGGAAATGACAGCTTGCTGGTTTTTTTCCGTGTTGTGATATAATCGTAGTTAAAAATATAAAGTGTATATGACTTTCTGGCTTGCTTCGGCATAACATCATGGAGGATAGGACCACTGCTTTTTCATTCCTTTCTGATTCCTGAATATGGCTTCATCAGACAGATAAATGTGCTTGCCATTCTCTGATATCACAGCATATGGCCCGAAAAATATTTTTTTGTGTGTTCCATACTAGATATCCTCTGCAGCAATATTTGTTCAATGAGTCTGTCAGTTTCATCATCACATACTTTTGAGCATATGCTGTCAATTTGATCCAGTATACTATTAATAAAACAAAACCATGGAAACCATACTATTAATAAAACAAAACCATGGAAACCATACTATTAATAAAACAAAACCATGGCACCGGAGAAATCGGTAGGTTATTCTAAAGGCCCTGGCAGGTGGTACACAGAGACCCAACATGTGACTGACTTAACGGGAGAGCTGATGCTGATGCTCTTAGCCTCCAACTGTAATATGCTCTGTAAGGGTTGCAGTAAAAATATAACACCCCGTTTCCCCGAAAATAAGACATCCCCTGATAATAAGCCCAATCAGGCTTTTGAGCGCATGCGCTAAAATAAACCTCCCCCCCGAAAATAAGCCCTCCGGAAAATATTTAAACGCAGAGTTGGAAATCTGGTAAGATGGCAAGAGGAGCCCCATCTTGCTCCACGCGCCCCAAAATAATAAGACCTTCCCGAAAATAAGGCCAAGCGCTTATTTCGGGGTTCAAAAAAAATATAAGACAGGGTCTTATTTTCGGGGAAACACAGCACAATACTTTTTAGCCCTAGAAATGGACCCATTTTAACCAATCTGTTGTTTTCTTTAAGTTATATTTGACTTTTCACATTAAACGAAATCTTAGCGGACCTTAATAAGAATATTTTTGACAAACTAGTAATTGTCATGCTTTCAGGTAGAAGAGAGTAAATTCTAATCAAAGGTCACATTTGTTTCATATTTTAACTTTTTAGAAGGTAAAAGAACAGACATTTGAAATTAGAATATCAGTGCCTTAGAAAATCAAGGCGCTTTTGTTTAATCTTCAGTGTAAGACTGACCATTTCTGCACAGTCCAAAATCTTCTTAATTATCTCTTCATGAAGATTAAACAGAAAGAAGATACAGAATGCTACCAAACATGGAATTTATTTTATCAATGGCTAGAAAAAAAGGGGGTAAAGATTAGGACAATAATTTGTATTGTTAAGCAGACAAAACACAACCCAGACAACACAATGTTTATTGAACACTAATTAAATGTAATAGTAGAAAGGTGCTCATATCCATCGTTAAAAATAATAACTTTTTTATCCTATTTTGCTCCATTTTCCACCCTCCACAACTGCATCCAGATTTGGAGATGGATAGTAATGGTTCAGCATCTATTTCAGAGCCTTTGAACCAATCCCAACTGAGCTCAGGTAGAATGGATTATAGTTGATTCAGTTTATAAACGGACTAACAAATAGTCTAACTCTGTACGTTGTAGTAATAATGCCAACTAACAATTACTTGAGTTTGTTTTAACTGTTTGTTTGTTACAAGGTAGAATATAGTTCCAGTTATACCCACAGACCTGTCTTCTAAAAGCTAGAAAAGATCTTTATAGATGTATGTGTATGTAAAAATATTGACATTGATGGATATATGTAATGCCAAAGAAATCAATGAGGTAACCAGAATTAAGGTTTTTTTTCCAGAATTCGTGCCTGGGATGTATGTTTTACAAATTGGGATCCATCCATTTGTGCCAACATCATTTTTTTTTTACCACATTTAACCTAATTCCTATTTTTAGAGCTTTCATACACATGCCTGCTATTTCTAATTAAGTACAAGGGAATGGTGTAGAAAATAACAAAGAACAAAGTCTAAATGTTGAAATCGTATTTTTAAAAAGCTGAACAGCCATATTATCTACAAAACTGCCAAGGTATAACTAGAAACAGCTATGGTATAGTTGTCATAGCTACATTGCAAGAGCTTCAGACGAGGTACATTTATAGTGATAAAAATAACCAGAATATGCTGATGTGGTTAGTGTATGTTGGGTAATGTCTCTGCATTAAAATGGTTATTTTAGCAAGCACTGTAACACTGGTTGCCTTTTGTGACTCACACTATTTGTCATCATAGCCTAGAGCAGTGATGGCTAACCTTTTTGCCGTTGCGTGCCAAAAGCGGAGAGAGCGTGGGGGGTCATGGGTGCGTGCGCCTGCATTCATAATTCAATGCGCCCCGCCCCCCCCGCGCATGCACACGTGACCCCCCCACACTTCCCCCTGCTTTTGGCACATGATGGCACAGTGGGCTCAGTAGGCCCATTTTTTCCCCTCTCCAGGCTCCAGAGGCTTTCTAGGAGCCTGGGGAGGGCAAAAACAGCCTTCCCCATCCCCTTGGAGGCATTCCGGAGGCTGGAAACAGCCAGTTTCCCGATTTCTGGTGGGACTGGAAGGCCTGAAAATCAGTTGGCCGGTGCGCACATGCATGCTGGAGCTGAGCTAGGGCAACACTCGCGTGCCCACCAATATGGCTCCGCGTGCCACCTGTGGCACCCGTGCCATAGGTTCGCCATCACGGGCCTAGAGAATGTAGGCTGGATATTACTAATTGAGTCCTGGAGTCTATAGATAGGGGCATCATATATTATTCTAAGAAGGAGGTTCAGAAAGTCAGAAAACCTAAGTTATGTTTATGTGCAAAACTACATGTAAGAATCCATGCCAGCTTTGGTCCTAATAACTAAGATCCATTCCTCTGACTGGAAATAGGAAAGGTAATAGTGAATTCCTTGCAATGAAGAAACTATTCACAACCACTCTAAAATCTAGCTTCTTTGTTAGACTGCTAGAAAGGTCTTTTTTAAAGAGTCTAGACATTAAATGTTCACTAAACGAATCCTCCTCCTGCCTGCAGGAAGCCAAAAGTAAATTATATTTCTGTGAATTGAAGCAGTTAGTCTGAGGATATGGAATGAGTGACATAAAAAGTAGGGTAATAGTACAATTAGCAGCTCAGAGTCTATGGGAGTGGGTAGCTATAATGAATTTAAGTGAACAACAACGGCAACAACAACAACAAGGAGTCATGTCTTCTCTCAAACTGTTACCACTCACGAGTCATTGTGGAGTTGGATAGCCTTGTAAGTCTAAATTATATATTCATGCATACTAACTGCCCACCTAGCAGTTCGAAAGCATGCAAATGCGAGTAGATAAATACCTTCAGTGGGAAGAGAACAGTGTTCTGTGCGGCTTTGGCAAATAGCCATGCTGACCACATGACCACGGAAATTGTCTTTGGACAGCGCTGACTCTCTCAGCCAAGAAATGGGAGATGAGCACCGTGTCCTAGAGTTGACATGACTGACAGGGAAACCTTTACCTTTTGTAAAGCAATGTTGGGTCTCAATGTTGGGTCTAAGCAAGTTGAAGCATCCAGATAGCCAGTGTGGAAGCCAACAATCCCTGCACAGTTGGTAACCAGAGTCCAATCCATAAAGTAAAAATGGAAGGCAGCATTTGAGTACAAACCAGTCAGAATCTTTAAAAAATCTATCCAAAGGTCAGGACAGCGGGTCATAGGAACATACATAGCACTGGCATTTTTGTCCAGCATTGCTGTAATCACAAATGGGAAGCTCTACATAGAAAGCTTCAAACTTCCAGTACAATACAACAGAAATGCACACTGCTCACTCATAATGCAAGACTATTCAAGAACAGTAATGACTCATGATTACATTGTTACCCTGAAGGAGCACTTCTTTGGAAGTCTTACTGTTCTGCATCTCTGCATCAGCCCTGCGAGATGATCCACATGGAATGTAGTTCTGAGGTCACAGACCTCCAAAGTCCCTTTCAACTTCTATTCTATTCTATTCTATTCTATTCTATTCTATTCTATTCTATT
>WNWU01016201.1:0-18869 GCA_012654045.1 Ptyas mucosa | reverse complement strand
CCCCAATGTCCCTGGCCCCATCTCTGCCTCTGACGCAGAGCCCTCATACGGGCCTTCCCCAGCCTCATCGCTGTCCGACTCCGCTGCCAGCTCCGCAGGCTGCTGGCGGACCACAACACTATCCCTCACCGCAGGGCCCTTCCCCCGGGTCTGACGATCCGTATGCAGCCGTGACAGGAATTGGTCATGAAAGGCTTTCACCAAGATAGGGGCATGCACGGAGGTCGCATCCTCCCAGGTGAAGTCCTCCAGCCCATATCCCTTCCACTCAATGAGATACTGGAACCGTCCTTTCAGCCACCGGGAGTCCCGAATCCTGGCAACCTCGTACTTGGGTGGTTCATCTGTCTCATGGCGCTGGTTGGCGACAGTCAGGTTGGCGGAGCGGACAGGCTGGTCGTTCTGGGACAAGGAGGGATCTATGAAAGACTGGGTGGACACGCATCGAGCGTGGCAAGGTCAGGTGGTAGGCGACCGGGTTAATAACTGCCTCCACAGGGAACAGACCAAGGTACCGGTGGTCTAGCTTCTTGACTGGCCGGTCTGACGGAAGGTGCCTGGTGGACAACCAAACCTGATCCCCCCCAGCCAATGGCGGCGGCGCCCACCGAGATCGGTCCGCGACTCTCTTATAGTCCTCTTTGGCTTTCTCTAGATACCGTCGCACCAACTGATGGACGGCCAGCAACTCGGACAGATAGTTATCAGCCGCCGGTATTGGGGAGTCGAGTTGCGTGAGGGGAAAGAACCGAGGATGATATCCCAAATTAGCCAGGAAAGGGGTTGTTTGCGTGGAGGTGTGTTGCGAGTTGTTGAACGTGAACTCTGCTACTGCCAAATAGTCTGACCAATTATCTTGTTGCTGGTTCACGAAGCAGCACAGGTATTGCTCCAGAATGTCGATAATCTTCTCAGTCCCGCCGTCGGTTTCCGGATGATGTGCTGATGACAAGGTTGTCATCAGCCCTTTCCAAAACTGGGCTATAAATTGAGCCCCTCTGTCCGAAACGACCCTATCAGGTAGGCCGTGCAGCCAGAAGACGTGTTGGATGAACATGTGGGCGGTGGCACGAGCCGTCGGTAACCTCCGACACGGAATGAAATGCGCCATCCTCCTCAGCATGTCCACCACCACGAACACGGTCGTGAATCCTGGAGGGGCTCCCGTTGCCAACTTGGCCTGTTGGCAGCGAACACAGAATGTGACATAAGCCTGGACATCGTGTTGCAATCGGGGCCACCAAAAAGTGCGGGAAACTATATTTAGTGTCTTAAAGAGGCTGAAGTGTCCTGCCACAGGATTATCATGGCACTGTGACAAGATAAATCCCCGGAGCAGCCCCACCGGCACGTAGAGCCTGTCTCGGTACCACAAGAGTTCCTCGTGAAACGTCCAGGCAGGCCCTACCTCTTCCTTCCGTTGCTCCACGTAACCATCGTGCCGCTCTGCTTCCCGTATCTGAGCCAGTAAATCCACTGGTTCTTGAACCACAGAGAAAGACTCTACAGGCAACACTGTTCGGAGCGGAAGTGGGTCTTTGATGTGGGAATACTCCGGTTTCCACGAGAGTGCATCTGCCCTTTGGTTGCGACCACTGGGGATGTACGTCATGCGGAAATTGAACCTGGCAAAGAAGAGGGACTACCGAATCTGCCGTTGGTTCAGTTTCCGGGCGGTCTGCAGGAACTCCTACAGACCGTCCGGACTTCAATTTGATGACGGGCCCCCTCCAGAAGATGTCTCCAGGCCTCAAACACCATCTTAATGGCCAGTAACTCCTTCTCCCAGATGGTGTAATTGCGCTTGGAAGGGTTGAGCTTCTGCGAATAATATGCGCAAGGGAAGAGGGTACCGCCAGACACGCGAGCCTGGAGCAACACCGCACCAACAGCAACAGCAACAGCTGATGCATCTGCTTCCACCACAAACAGACGGTGGGGGTCAGGATGCTTCAAGATAGGCTCCTTCATGAAGGCTTATTTCAAGGCCTGGAATGCCTGCTGCTTGGGGGTACCCCACCGGAACGGGACCTTTTTCTGCAGAAGCCGAGTGAGGGGCGCGGTCAAGGCAGCAAAGCCGGGGATAAAGGTCCGATAGTAGTTGGCAAACCCAAGGAGGCGCTGGACATCCTTCACTCGCCGAGGAGGTTGCCAACTACGCAAAGACTCCACCTTGTTCGGCTCCATGGCAATGCCCTTGGGAGAGATGCAATGCCCCAGGAACTCGATGGTGGACTGGAAAAATTGGCATTTCTCCAGTTTAGCATACAGATGATGCTCCCAAAGACATTGCAGGACCAGGCGGAGGTGCTGTTGGTGGCTCTCCCGGGAAGGAGAGTCGATCAGAATGTCGTCCAAGTAAATGACGACAAACTTGTCCAAGAGGTCCCTAAAAATGTCATTCATGAAAAGTTGGAAGACGGCAGGAGCATTGGTCAGCCCAAACGGCATGACCGTATACTCAAAATGTCCGTAATGGGTGCCGAACGCCGTCTTCCATTCATCCCCAGGACGGATCCGAACAAGATTATAAGCCCCTAGTGTCAGCTTTGGAAGCCATATTAGGCCGGAAGCTTCAATGCTGCCACCTTCTCATGTGTGGGAAAGTAGGAGGGGGGATTAAGGAGAGGGGTTGTTAGTAGACATAATAGCATTCTTCCTGTCGGTCAAGGTCAGGGCGATACAGCATCTGGAGAAGGAGAGGTCAGGGGGCTGGATCGAGTTGGAACGGACGTTGATTGGAGCATGTGATCGACTGGGGGGAAAGGGGATGGTTTTGGGAGCTTTGACTTACTGAAGGAAAGCCCAGGTTTTTCAGATTCGGGTTTTCCCAGATGTGCCAGTTTGCCTATTCTAGTAAACTTTGGAAAAATGTTTGCTTCTGCGTCTTTACTTGGAGTTGGGGTTTTTCTGGAACGCTGACATTAACCCGAATCCCCCTTAAAGCCTAACGGCACCCTGTAAGGGGGCTGTCGGGGGTGCTGAGCCCCAGCATCTACCTAAACCCCAGGTGGTGCGAAGACTCAGTGAAGATGGAGGAGAAAGGAGAAATCGGAGAGGGGCCCACCAGGGGGGCAGATGCTCAAGGAATTGCCGACCCCTTGCTTTCTCCTTCTGAAGAAATGGGGTGAGCCATGGAGGCTGCAGAGGAAGCCCTTTGACTGGGGGCTCAGCCCAAGGCGTCAGATTCCTGGAAGAGTTGCCAGTCTGACCCAGTTCCAGGAGGGGAAATGAAGTTGGCCCATGAGCCAGACTGGAGGATGGGGACTGCTGTGGGATCTGGAGACTCCCGGGACTGGGACTGGCTGCGCCCAATGCGAAGCCAGTCCTTAACTGTGCTCCCTGAGTGTTTTGAGCAGATGGAAGTGGGGAGTTACGCACCCTCTTCCCAACCCCTTGAGGTGAGATGGAGGCTAGCACAACTTACATTCACCTTCCCTGATCCAGGACATGGAGGGGGGATTAGTAGGGTGCAGACCCCCTCCCCCACCCAGCCAGGGGTGAAACGAGAAGATTCGCGCAGCATGGCCATCCTGCAGCAGTGGGACACCAGGCACAGCTGGCATACAGAATGCAAAACCTCCCTTTTGGGGCCCCTCGCCAGCCTGCCTTCACGCTACCTCCTGCTGAGAATATACTGCCCGGATGGGGGTTTCATCCCAGCCAGGGATGGGTCCAGTGCCAGTGGTATCCCGCGCCATCTGTTCCAAGCTTCCAGGGATCCCCATGGCCCCCCTATGGCCCAACGACCCTGGCACCACAGGGGGGACTAATCCAGCAGCCAGCTGGAATGCCCCCCTCCCTCCAGCACAGCAAGCAGCTCAACAGCCGGGGCCCCTCCCCCAGCAGCTGACGACGTTGCCCCCCCTCCAGCCCAGCAAGTCTCCCAGCAGCCGGTTGGAGTGCAGCAACCAGGAGCAGCCCTGCAGCAAGTTCTATCCCAGCCAGCCACGGCCGAAGCCCCTCCACCCGTGAGGCCAACGCCACCCTGTTTCAGAGCAACCTTTGACGGGACGCCAGCCAAGTTAGCTTACTTCCTCAGCAGGGTCTGGGCTCACATGGATCAGTATGGGGACCTATACGAATCAGAACGGGACTTAGTGTCGGCAATCTCAGATGGGATGAATGAGGGGGAGGCCTCTGAATGGTTAGCCCAGCTGCACAGCGAGGGCACTGCAGAACTGAATGATGCCGATGGATTTATCACACTGCTCCATTCCTGATTTGATGACCCAGACCGCGTAAATGAAAGTGAAGCCACGCTAAAGATCATGAAGCAAGGTAATCGACCTATGAAAGACTTTGTATGGGACTTTAGACGAGTTGCAGGGAATCTGGGCCATTGGCCTGACTGCATACTCCTACACTACTTTAAAGAAGCTATTGACCCAGAAGTCAGAAAAGCCTGTGGGATCTGAGGGGTGCCTGAGCGTCTCCATGACTGGTATACCATGTCCATAGCTCTAAACAGAGAAGTTCACCCCCACAGCAAAACCCCAGCAGAGCAGCCACCTCGGAGAGCGTTATCTAGAAGGCCCATTTCAAAGGCTACTAATATCACCCCCCCTCAACCGGAGGGGGGGTTTAAGTGCTATCGGTGTGGACAAACAGGACATCGAGCTTCTGAGTGCCTGGCCCCTTTCCCAGTTCCACAACAACGTTCTGCCACAGCTGCACGAGGCAGGAGGGCTCCAAGGAAAACCCCAGACACCAGCCGATTCACCAGACAAGCCATGGAAATTCCCCTCCCCACTGAAGAGAGCAAGGGCCCTCCGGCTAAAGAAGCCCCTCCCGGCGTGGCTAGCGGAGATGAAGACCCAATGGTGAGTGCACCTATCCCCCCCTTCTCAATTAAAGTAAAACTGGTGCTGCCAGAGACAGGGAAGCAAGCAGAACTGCCAGCAATAATAGATACCGGCTGCACCAGATGTCTAATCGGCTTTAAAGTTGTAGAACAATTGGGGATCAGGACAACAGCCTTAAAGCACCCAATTAAATTTCACCAGGTGGATGGAACGTTAATTGGGGGGGGGGGGTCCCTGCCACCCATATTACTGAACTGATTAAATTAGAGATGGGGAAACATCATGAACTTATACGATTTATAGTAACCCCAAAAATGTCAGAATCTATCATACTGGACCTGGCATGGCTGGACAAATGGGCCTCCACTATCAAATAGGAAGATGGATACCGGAAAATCAGAATAGGGGTTGGCCCATTACCCCCTGCCCCTCCCCCCAAAGAGCAACCTACCCTTAACCGCCAGCGGCCAGAAACAGCAGCGGTTTGTTCAGACGGGCCTCCAGGCGAACACCAGATTCCTAAGGTGCATGCAGACTTAGCCGAAGTTTTCAGTGAGGAAGAATGTAACCTCCTCCCCCCTCATTGGCCCACCGACTGCGTGATTGAATTACAACCGGGAGCCAAATTGCCAAAACCCAGAATGTACTCCATGACACCTGCTGAAATGACCGAGTTGAGGAAGTAAATTGACAACAACCTAGCCAGAGGGTTCATCGAGCCTGCGAAATCCAGGATGGCCGCCCCAGTACTGTTTAAAGAAAAAAAAGATGGCACATTGAGATTGTGCGTTGATTTTAGGGGCGTGAACAGAATTTGCATACAAAATACCTACCCCCTCCCACTGATGAAGGACTTGCTGAACCACCTATCAAAGGGCAGACAAGCAACCTCCCACTTGAAACATGCCAACTATGCAGGCTACAGTTATAACAATTCAAGAGACCATGATTAAAATGCAGGAATGTATGACCAAGAATCATGAAGAAACAAGGAGGGATATGGACGAGATGAAAAGAGAAGTAAAAAATGACATTCAAAAGATAGATGAAAAGATGGACTCAATACAAGAAATTATACAAAAAAATGATCAACGAATAATAGCTATAGAAATGAAAACAGAGCAGACGGAAGAAAAATTGGAATCTTTGGACCAGAAAATGATGGGACTTAATAAAGAATTGGAAAATACCATGGCACATCTGGAGATGGAGAGGGCTGCATTTTACCTGCGCTTTCAGAACGTGGTGGAAGATAGAGAGGAGGATTTAACATTAGTGATGGCGGAAGTGATTGCGGAGGCTCTCCAACGTGATAAGGATGAAATAATAAACGAGTTGGACGAAGTCTATAGAGTCCACACAAATTATGCCAGACAATATAAATTACCAAGGGAGGTCCGCGTAAGATTTGTGAGACGAAAAGTAAGAGACATTGTTTACAAAATAACGAAAAATGAACCGATGTTCTACAGAAGCAAGGAAATAATTACATTAAAGCAAGTCCCTAAGAGAATAAGGGAACTGAGAAAGGAATATTGGTTTTTGGCCACATTATTAAATAAGCGGCATATACCGTTCAGATGGATAACACCGGAAGGAATGTTGGTTTCGTGGCAGGGGAAAAAAATAAAAGTGGACTCACAAAATAAAGCACAGAATCTGCACGACCAAGTGATGGGCATAGAAGAAGTAAATAATAAAAGGGAGGAATCGGAAAGGAGTACTAAAGGGAAACAGAGACAAGAGGAACAAGAAAAAGTACTAGAAGAGGGAGATAAAGAGGAAGAAGGAGAAATCCAAGAGGAAGAAGGAGTGAGAACAAGAGTCAAGAGAAAGGACAGGAAGTAATAGGAAAGAGCGTATAGGACATCCATTAAGGAATGGAACAAAATCTAAAAATTTTATCATTGAACGTAAATGGTCTTAATTCCCCAGCCAAAAGACATCAAATTTTTAGAAAAACTGTGAAACAAAAAATGGATATTGTGTGCCTCCAAGAGGTACATATAAGAAAACAAGATGAAAAATATTTACAATGCAAAAAATTAGGTAAATCATTTGTAACACGAGCAGAAGAAAAGAAAAGAGGAATAGTGGTGTATGTTAAAGAAGGAATAGAGAGTAACTTGAAATATGCAGACTTAATAGGAAGAATATTGATGATAGAGGTAAAATTTAAATATAAAAGTATTTTATTAGTGGTTATATATGCGCCAAATAGTGGACAAACAGAATTTTACAAAAAAGTACATAAAAAAAATAGAACAAAAAATGGAGAACGTATGTTTGATTGGCGATTTTAACGCAATTGTAGATGTAAGAAAGGATTACAAAAGTGATCAGAGCAATAAAAAAAGAAAAATGTACTGCCTAGCACTTTTATTGATCTAGTAGAAGAATTAAATTTGGTTGATAGTTGGAGATTTTATAACCCTGAGGTAAAGAATTTTACATATTATTCTAATCCCCATAAATCCTGGTCTAGAATAGACATGGCATGGGTAACTAAAATATTGATACAAGAAGTAGAAAAAGTAGAAATAATGTCAAACAATTAGGTTGACCATAATGTTCTGTCCCCGTCCCCCACATGCACAAACCCACACAGACAGACGAGGGTTAAATGACTGGCACACACGGAGGTTTCGTTATCAAGGCTTGGGCAGCCCTATGGGAACCGGCTGCCAAGTTCTTTACTAAACAGGGGAGGGGGTATTCCTTCACCAGATAACAAACACATACACACCAGCTGGGAAAAAACACAGTCCAAATTCCAATCCTTGAAGCCGACTGAGGTTTGACACCAAGAAACTAACAAGAATGAAACTTTGTCCGTCACAGAATTCAAACTGCCACCCCACTCCTTTATATAGCCTGTGGGGTGTGGTCCAGTGACTCAGCTAATCCCTGGCACGCCTCCTCATTTGCTGGGATCTTTTAGCACGCCGACGCTGACGTGGGTCCAGCCACAGCCTGTCTCCCTCATCACTTTCTGACCGATCAGAGACACCTGGCTCCTGGCTAATCTCCTCTCCTTCGGCCGGCAGCTGAGGAATTGCCAGAGAGGAGGGGCCGGGGGAGGGAGGCCTGGCTGGCTCCTCTCCTTCATGTTCGAAGCCTTCTTCCTACGATGCGATGGCCTCGGGGGTCGGAGCCACAACACATAACCCAGTAATGCTGATATGGAAAGGACAGCAGAGGAAAGAGTAGATGGACGATGAACACACAGATATTGAAAGAAAAAGAATACACTGAACAAATGGAAAAGGAATTAAAATTGTTCTTTAAAGATATCACACCTCCCTTCAGAATTTATGGGATACAACAAAGGATTATGTGAGAGGATTAACGATAGCTTATAATGTAAAATGAAAAAAGGAGAGGGGAAAAAGAATATAATAAGGTACAAGAAGAGATTAAAAATTGGGAAGGAAAATTACAAGATAACCCTGGAGATGAGCAAATTAGAAGTAAATGGATGGCAGCTAAACATAAATTGAACATATTAGAACAGGAAAAATATGTAACGGCATTGAAATATATAAAACAGAACCACTTTGAGAAAAAATTATTGAATTATAGAATACACCCAGATAAAAATGGCTTCTTACCAACGAGGCAGATAAAAAACAATATAAGAACAGTAATCAACGTATTAGAATATTATGAGGCACATCCAGAGAGGGAGGTAGCACTGGTGTTTCTGGATGCACAAAAAGCTTTTGATCAGGTTAATTGGCAATTATGACTCAGCAAATAAAAAACATGAAATTTGGGGAGAGATTTGAAAAAATGATAGCCTCTATATATAGGAAACAAAAAGCAAGTATATTAGTAAATGGAGACTCTACTAAATTCTTTGAAATAAATAAGGGAGTACGGCAGGGATGTCCACTCTCACCTTTACTGTTCATTTTAACATTGGAAAATTTACTTATAAGAATTAGGTCAAATAAAGGGATAAAAGGACTAAATGTAAAACGAGAAGAATACAAGGTCCAAGCATTTGCTGACGACCTTGTATTCTTCATAGAAGAACCATTAAAAACAGGACCAATTTTAATAAAAGAGATAGAAGAATTTGGAAAAGTGGCGGGTTTAAAAATTAACAAAGGCAAGACTAAAATGTTAATGAAAAATATAACAGTAAACCAAATAGAAGAATTGGTTAATAAATTAGGATTACAGGTGGTAAAAAAGGTGAAATATTTAGGTATAAATTTGACAGCCAGATGTGCAACCATAAAGGAGAACAATTATGGAATTTTAGTTCAAAAAATAAATGAAGATTTAGAAAAATGGAGGAAATTGAAATTATCTCTATTAGGGAGGATTGCAGCGATAAAAATGAACATACTGACGAGACTCCTTTATTTATTTCAAACAATTCCGGTAAAATTAGACAAATTTTTTTTCAATAATTTGAATAGAATAACCACAAAATTTGTGTGGGAAGGGAAAAAACCAAGAATCAAATTAAGTATATTGCAGGACGATAGAACCAGAGGTGGATTTGGATTGCCAGCATGGGAAACATACTACAAAGCAACAAGTCTGACATGGATTAGAGAATGGGTGAATTTGGAAAATCAAATACTATTAAAATTAGAAGGACATGACCACCCCAACGAATTGCTGGCCCCCACGGAGAGGGCTCGCAACTTGGGCGTCCTCCTGGATTCACGGCTGTCTTTAGAAGAGCACTTGACGGACATGACTGGGAGGGTTTTTCATCAGGTTTGCCTGATTTGCCAGTTGCGTCCCTTTCTGGATCGGGACTCCCTACACACAGTCACTCATGACCTCGTCACTTCCCGCCTGGACTACTGTAATGCTCTCTACATGGGGCTCCCCTTGAGGAGCACCCGGAGGCTCCAACTGGCGCACAGGGCAGCCTCGTGCGTGGTTATGGGAGCGACATGGTGCTCCCGTGTGACACCTCTCCTGCGCGAGCTGCACTGGCTCCCGGTGGTCTTCCGGTTGCGCTTCAAGGTTTTGATTACCACCTTTAGAGCTCTCCATGGCTTAGGACCTGGTTATTTACGGGACCGCCTACTACCACAAACAGCCTCCCACCGGCCGGTACGCTCTCATAGAGAGGGGCTCCTCCGGGTGCTGTCGGCCAAACAGTGTCGACTGGCGGCCCCCAGGGGGAGGGCCTTCTCTGTGGGGGCACCCACTATCTGGAACGAGCTCCCCCTGGAGATACGGAGGATCTCGGATCTGCGCACTTTCCGCCGTGCTCTTAAGACTCTCCTATTTCAGCAAGCCAGCCTGGCCTAACCTTTTTCCCCTTTTCTTTTAAATTCTTTTAAATTGAAAATTTTAATCTGTTTTTAAATTATTGGGATTTTTAATTGCCTTGGGCTAAATTATCTAATCTGGTTTTATTTATGCTTCTAACTTTTCTATCTATGTATTTTATTCTGTGCCTGTTCACTGCCCTGAGTCTTTCGGGAGTAGGGCGGTATATAAATCTAAGAAAGAAAGAAAGAAAGAAAGATGATTTGATGATGGGGTGGCACGCCTTCTTATGGAACACCGGGAACAAAACATATAAAAATTTCAGTAATCTTATATTAAGAGATTCACTAATCTGTACATGGCGAGAAATTAAAAACAAACATTATATAAAAGTTCCCGGATGGTTATCCACAATGGAGGTGCTAATACACCCCAACACACTAGCAATACAAAAAATGATAAGATATAAGGAAATATTGGATTTCCAGGGAGTATTAAAAACACAAGAAGAACTTAGAGAACAAGGAATATTGATAGACTGGTGGCCCTATTTACAGATAAAAATAGGATATAAAAAGGATCAAGAGGAAGGAGGAATTGAACTAAAACCGAACCGATTAGATAAACTGTTAGAAGGCAAGGAAGAAAAATTAATTTAAAAAATATACAAATAGCTATTGGAATTCGACCTAGCAGAGGAATTAGTAAAAGGACAAATGATAGCATGGGCAAGAAACATTGGACATAATATACAATTGGAAGACTCGGAAAACACATGGGAAACTAATTATATCATGACAAAATCAGCAGTTTATAGAGAGAATCAGTATAAAATGTGGTATAGATGGTATCTGGCCCCTTCGAGGTTAGCGAAGATGTATCCCAACTTAAACCCAACTTGTTGGAAATGTAAACAAGCACAGGGCACATTCTTTCATGTCTGGTGGCTTTGCCCCAAAATTAGGAAATACTGGGAAAAAATAAAAACTTGGCTAACAGAAATAACAACAGAGGAAATAGAATTGAAACCAGAATTTTTTCTATTAGGCATGATCAAAGGATACCATAGCAAAGAAACAAAATATTTAATATTACATATAATTATGGCAGCCAGATTGGCATTAACACAACATTGGAAAATGGATCAATTGCCGACAGATCATCTAGTAATCCAAAAAATTTACAATTGTGCAGAAATGGCTAAATTAACATTTCAGTTAAAAGACAAGGTAGACTCAAAATATACTGTATGGAATAGATGGTACGATTGGATAAGTCAAAAGAAAGGAGAGTAAATGTAAAATTCTACAAGAAAACAAGAAAATAAAATTAACAACAAGCACCGTCAATAAGATAAATGATGTAATAAGTCACTATATATATTATGTCTTTGGTTATTTGGGTTTTTTCCCACGTAAAATTGGAAGTGTCTTGGCGACGTTTCGACGACGTCTCATTCGTCATCTTCAGGCTGGTGTTTTTGGCTTCGTGCTCCTATATATAAAACTATATATATATAGTTTTGTTTTGTATTGTATTGTTTCTCTATTTTATGGGGTGAATATAAATGTTTTTTTTATGTACTTGATTTGATATTTTATCTTTTTATGTTTAATAAAGTTTGTTTAAAAAACAAAAACAAAAGGCAAGATTTTCACCAAGCTAGATCTAAGAGAAGCCTACTACCGAGTTCGCATAAAGGAGGGAGACGAATGGAAGACGGCTTTTAACTGCCCCTTCGGCAGCTTCCAATTCCGGGTCATGCCTTTTGGACTCCAAGGGGCCCCCGCAATCTTCATGCAACTGATCAACGAAGTTTTGCATGAGCACCTATATCAGGGGGTTCTTGTTTATTTTGATGACATTCTTATATTCAGTGAAAGTATGGAAGAACATGTCAAATTGGTCAGACAAATGCTGAAAAAGCTCCTAATGGCCAAGCTTTATGCGAAGTTGTCCAAATGCGAGTTCCATAAGGAGTCCTTGGACTACCTGGGATACAGGGTGTCAAGTCAGGGAATCGAAATGGACCCATGGAAGGTGAGGGCAGTGCTGGACTGGCAGCCCCCACGAACCCGTAAGCAACTCCAAAGCTTCCTGGGGTTTGCAAACTTTTACAGACAATTCATCCCTTCCTTCACTGAGGTCACACTCCCTTTGACAGAATTGCTAAAAACCGGCCCGTCTCCCACCAAGCCAAAACCTAGCCAACCCCTAGCTTGGACAATGGACTGTCAAAAATCCTTTGAACGGTTGAAACGCCTATTTGCAGTGGAGCCGATCCTACAGCATCCTGACCCAAATAAGCCCGTTGTGGTTCAGGCGGATGCAAGTGATGTGGCGGTGGCTGCTGTTCTACTGTAAAGGAATGCCCAGAACAATCTAATGCTGTGTGCTTACGTATCAAGAAAGTTAACGGACACTGAGCGCAGATGGGCAGTATGGGAAAAAGAGGCTTTTGTGGGGCGATGGGCTCTCCTATCCTGGAGACACTTCCTAGAGGGGGTTAATGAGCTGTTTGAGGTGTGGACTGACCACAAGAATCTCGAGGTGCTGAAGACCCCGAGGAAACTTTCTCCCAAACAGGTTCGTTGGGCTCAATATTTCAAACGCTTTAACTTTAACCTGAAATACATCCCGGGGGGTAAAAACCTTTTAGCTGACACTCTCTCCTGTAAGCCCCAGTTTGACAGCCGACGGGAAGAGATAGTTTATGCCATGATCTCGGAGACTCAGCCAGCCACCCAAGCCCGCACCAGAGCGCAAACACGCCACGGTTCCAACCTCCCCGAAGACAAGTTGACAGCAGAGCTAAAAGCAGCGCTCTCGACTGATTCCTGGTTCGAGGAAAACCAGGCGGACCTAACCCTAAGAGACGGGTTGGCATGGAAGGGGAGTAAACTTTATGTGCCCCGCAGCACGCGACTCCTGGTGCTAAAGAGGAGTCATGATTCTCGACTAGGGGGCCACTTTGGATTTTTAAAAACCCTCCATTTGACTAGGATACAATTCTGGTGGCCAAAGATGAAAGCTGATGTGGAAGACTATGCGAGGAGCTGCGCCACCATGAAATCCCGACCAGGGAAGCCCCCTGGACTTCTCCAGGCTGTGGCCGAACCCACCAAGCCCTGGGAGGAGATTGCGATGGACTTCATAGTTGAGCTCCCTGACAGTGGGGGGAACAGGGTGATCTGGACTGTCATTGATTTATTCTCCAAGCAAGCACACTTCACTGCCTGCAATGGATTACCCTCGGCCAAGAAACTGGCAAAGCTGTTTGTGAAACATATCTACAGGCTACATGAAGTCCCAAGGAGAATAATATCGGATCGCAGGGTCCAGTTTACCACTAAGTTCTGGAGAGAGTTTCTACGATCCATTGGGTCGTCCCAGGGGCTTAGCTCAGCTTTCCATCCATCGACTAACGGATCAGCTGAAAAATTGAACTCAATGGTGGAGCAATACATTAGGTGTTATGAAAATTATGAACAGGAAAACTGGGCGGACGTGATACCGTTCACAGAGGTGGCTTATAATAATGCAGTACACAGCAGTACTGGGTTGACTCCTTTTCAGATAACTACGGGCATGGATTTTGTGCCGATGCCTGAGCTGCCTAGAGAGCCGCCCACTTCTATGTCCCTAACGGAATGGATGACCTCGTTGAAAAAGGGTTGGGAGAATACTAAGAAAGCTTTAGCGGAATCAGCGGAAAGATATAAGGCCCAGGCCGACAAATGCCGGTCCCTCCAACCACCTTTCTGAATAGGCGATAAGGTGTATTTGTCAACCAAGTACCTAAGACTGAGGTTACCCAGCAAGAAGTTTGGACCCAAATTCATAGGTCCCTTCCCTATAGTGAAAGTTATTAACCTGGTGACTGTCCAACGTAGCCTCCCTCGCATATTAGGGAAAGTACACCCCGTTTTCCACAGTAGCTTATTGAGACTGGCCAGAGAATCTAACCTAAGACCCTTGCCAACTGCTCCACCCCCTCCTTTGGTAGTGCAAGGGGAGACTCATTATGAGGTGAAGAAAATCCTGGACTCTAGACTCTACAGGGGTCGCTTACAATATTTGGTACTTTGGAAAGGTTACGCTTTAGCTGAAGCTACTTGGGTGAAGAGTTGGGATGTAAATGCTGATGCTCTAGCGAAACAATTTCATGATAAATTTCCTGAGAAACTGAGAGGTCCCCCTGGGGGGGAGAGGGGGTTAAGGGGTCTGGAGCACGGTGTTAACCCCTTCTTTGGTGTTTTGTCTGCTTTATTTTTCCCACTTCTCATGTGTGGGAAAGTAGGAGGGGGGATTAAGGAGAGGGGTTGTTAGTAGACATAATAGCATTCTTCCTGTCGGTCAAGGTCAGGGCGATACAGCATCTGGAGAAGGAGAGGTCAGGGGGCTGGATCGAGTTGGAACGGACGTTGATTGGAGCATGTGATCGACTGGGGGGAAAGGGGATGGTTTTGGGAGCTTTGACTTACTGAAGGAAAGCCCAGGTTTTTCAGATTCGGGTTTTCCCAGATGTGCCAGTTTGCCTATTCTAGTAAACTTTGGAAAAATGTTTGCTTCTGCGTCTTTACTTGGAGTTGGGGTTTTTCTGGAACGCTGACACCTAGCAAGTCCAATTTTGTCAACACGGTAGCCTCCCGAAGCCGTTCCAAGAGTTCGGGAATAAGGGGCAGAGGATACCAGTTGCGCACCGTGATGGCGTTTAACTTGCGGTAGTCGCAACAAAGCCGCAAGTCTCTGGTCTTCTTTTTCACGAACAGGACCTGGGCGGACAATGGCAACAATGAGGGACGGATAAAACCCCAAGCCTGGTTTTTGTCCACAAAGTCCCGTAACACGGCCAACTCAGGGTCCGACATCGAATACAAACACCCCGCTGTGAGTGGTGCGTCCAGAATCAAATCAATGGGGCAGGTGCGGGGGCAATTGGTCCGCCTCCTGCTCGCTGAAAACATCCACAAAGTCCTCGAGATCGGAAGGCAAGGACACCCCGGTTGGACCCAGCAGCTGGCCTGCGCAGACTTGGCGGGTGTGGTCCACACATTGCAGGCTCAGAAAAGAGATGAAGCTCTGGGACCAATAGATCTGCAGGTCGTGTGTCTGGAGCCAAGCCAAGCCCAAAACCACAAGAAAATGCAGGCCGGAGGTAATTTAAAACTGAATGGCCTCCTCGTGAGACCCGATTGTCAGGCGCAAGGGTTGCGTGGCAGCCGTAATAGGCCCAGACAGAAGCACCCAGCCATCAATGGTCTCCACGAGCATGAGAGGATCCACTGGACACTAAGGGACTGCATATTGAGCTGCAAACGCTGCATCCATAAAGTTAGTTGTAGCTCCGGAGTCCACCAAGGCGTGAGCCGGAATCCCCTGCAGACTATTGGACAGGAAGACTTTTGCCGCCAAATTCAAGTGCCAGGGAGGTCCGGGCTCCACATCTGCTGGGCGTGCCTTGGTATAGGTGCGCGCCCGACCCAGGGTCTCCCCTAGATTGGGCTCAGGGTGTTTCCCGACAGGGTTTTCTGTGTCTTTCGGGCAGGCCCAGGAGCCGACTCCCCTCGTCTCTTCTTTGGGCAAGAGGCGGCCATGTGCCCAGGTTCCCCGCAATACAAGCACAACCCCCCTGATCGTCGTCTATTTTTCTTGGCCACCGACAGACGGGGTCGGGCTGCGCCTATTTCCATGGGCTCCTCCTGTGGAGCCGGGGTCTCATGCCTGACTAGAACCACACGGGTTTCCTGGCAGGCACGGCGACTGGTCCGTATTTGCAACCGGGTGTTGATCCTAAGGCACAGATGAACCAGCGCGTTGAGGGTCAGAGGGATATCAACCCGGACCAGCTCGTCCTGCAACTCCTCTGATAAGCCATCCTGGAACACGTCCATGAGGGCTGCCTCATTCCAGGCCCAATCCTGGCTAAGGAGCCGAAACTCACTGACATATTCCTGCAGCGGTTTCCAGCCCTGCTTCAGGGTCTTCAGTCGTCTGGTGGCTGTCTGCATTTTGATGGGGTCCTCGTACATAAGTCTGAGATGTTCACAAAACCCCCTGAAATCGTCCAACAGAGGACTAGCCTGGACCAGCAGGGGCATGGCCCAGCGAGCTGCAGAGCCGGAGAGCAGGATGAGTACAAATCCCACTTTATCCCGGTCAGTGGGGAAGTCCTCCATTCTCAGGCTGATGAAAAGCTGGCATTGTCCCATAAAAGCAGGAAACATGGCTTGAGTCCCATCAAACTTTTTTTTTTGAATCAAGTTTTATTGAATCCCCCCCCCCACACACATTCACCCACATATTTTATGAACAGAGTATTGGCCATATCATAACTTATACAATTTATCATATTCAAATACATTTTACTAAGTTACAATTTTTGCCAAAATTTCCTTTTTCCATTTTTTAATCGTGTCTTAAAATTTCTATGCTTATTTGTATAAACAACATCTTTATTTGCCCTCAAATTCTAATTTTTCTGTTTTAGTTCATATTTATTCTCTTTTATTTTTTTAATAACTCATTCTTTATCCTAGTGCATTTATGCATGTTTGGGGTTGCCTTTCTTCCATTTCATCTTTTCTATTGTACAGCAATCTTTCTTCTCAATCTCTTCCACTCCCTCCCTTCTTTCCTTTCTACTTTCTACTTTCTTCTTCCCTCTTCTCCTACTCCTTCTCTACTTCCCCTTCCTTTCTCCCTCTCCTCTCTTTCTCCCTTTCTAGCCCTCTCTCCTACTCTTATTTCCCCTCCCTTCCTTCCTCCCCTCTTTCCTTTCTTCCCATTCCTCTCTCTCCTTCTTCCTCCCTTCCTTCCCTCTCTTTTGTCTCTCTCTATTGCTGTATTCATTTTCAATTTTCTATTTTCCACTATGGTGTCCAGGCAACCCCGACTTTTCTTTCATTTGTTTTCTCAAAATTCCCCTTATCTTTTAAATTATTAACAATGTATTTTAACTTATTCCATTTTTATCTTAAATCCTTTGCTGGTATAACCTTCCAACCCTTAACAATATCTTTCTTCTATTTTATTTCTTACATGTATTGTTTTATTCTTACTTGCATCATTTATTAACATTTCCATTTTATTCAATTTTACATTTCAATTTTCCCACATCTTCCAACAACAAAATATATAGTCCATTCTGTCTTTCACATTGCATCTACTGATCTATTTTACATTAAATAGTGTATTTCTTCTTTTTTACTTACTCACATTTCATTTTATCCTTGCTTATATCCCTTTTACAATAATCTGTATCTTCCTTCTAAATTGCTTTTTGCATATAATTTCTATGGTTAGCATCTTTCTCTTCAATTGACATACTCATATTTTAAATTCCTTTTTACTATCTCCTACCTATTTTCTTTTAATTTCTCCACAATTCCATTTATTGACACTTTCCTCCCTTTCTCCCATTCCCTTGCCTTCTTCTTCTTCTCCTTTTTCTTATATCTCTCTTTTCTTTAATTTTAACTCTTTTAATTTTCCTTTTCAGTGTTTCCCCATTTCTTTCTCTTCTCTTCCTTTTTGAGTTGTATTCCCCCTTATCCATTTTTTATCACTGCTAATCCCAGTGTCATCATCTTTTTTTTCTGTCACTGTTAATCCCAGTGTAATCATCTGTATCTTTATTTTCATTCATTTCCTTCCCAATTTTCCATGTTATCAATTTAAAAGGCAAGGATTTTTAAGTTTATTATTCCTTTGCATATAATTCAAATTCAAAGTCTGTGTAGTGTCTCTCTTTTCTTTTTTCTTTCTTTCTTTTTTTCTTTCCAGACAGTGTCCAATTCAAATGTTCATTTGAGCCATTCCAATTTCAGTCTTTGTTCTCTCCACTCTTCTTGTAATCTCATTTTAAACAAAGTACTCCTACAGTACTTTCTCACGATGATATTTTCCACCAGCAGATGTTTCTCTCCAATTCACAAATCCTCCAGCCACAAAATATCCATTTGTAAATTGTAACTCCACAAAAATGATTATTTCCTCTTCTCCAAATTAAATCCTTTTGTTGTTTAAAGAATACTTCTCTATCTCCTTTTTTCTTGTCTTGTTTTAATTTCATCCAAATCCAATTTTAAGTCCCGGTGGAAGGTTCATTTTAAGGCTTTAGTTTCAAAGTTGCTCTTTTTTTTCTTCTTCTTCACTTAAATTCCCAAGTGCCAATTAGTCATTGGGACTTCTTTCAAGCTTTTAAAAGTTTTTTTCTTCTTACCTGTGAGTTGGCCAATTACTCACCCAGCAACAATACTCTGTCCCGTCTCCACTCCTGCTCACATCTTAATCCGGTTTCCCCAGTTTATAGCGGACATAATGGTCGCCTCCCCCACCGCCGGGTCAAAGAGCTGTCTCCGACCTTCCGAGGAGCTTGCCTGCTCCTCTTTTGTCTTTCAAGATGCCTCTCTCTCTCCCCTGTCCCTCCAAGATGGTTCTGGTCCGAAGAGCCCCCAGCAGCAGTTTGTCTGGCTGGGTTTTCGTGAAGCCCATCAGAGCTTTGCTATTTCCCAGTCAGTATCGCCACGGCACTTCCAGTTTCTCCCCGAGTCCCGTCAAACTTGTCTTGCACAGCAACATGACCTTTTCTACAGGGACGGGGAGAAGTTGTAGCTTGGAGCTGAGCCATATGTGCAGCTAACAAAGCTACTTGCTGCTGCAGCTGCGCGTTCTCGGCACGGAGATGCTCCATTGTGATAGAGGTTTGTTGATAATTATCCTGGTTGGGTCGGAAAACAAAACTGTTGTGACCCAGGTCCAAGTAGGTAGCATTAGACGCAAACAGTTCCAAAACAAACAGACTTTATTAGAACAGCT